>VZQC01013899.1:0-53721 GCA_009823505.1 Rhizomys pruinosus | reverse complement strand
TGCAAGTTGATAGCTAAAGATGAGAGTTAGAACCAAGAAAAACGATAAGACTTCTCGTTTAAACAGTTGGCAGGGAGGCAGTGCCCTGCACAGAGATGGGAAACAGATGCAGGGAAGCAGCTGAGAAGGTAGAAGCCATAATTAAGTACCAACAGTACCAATGCACTACATGTAGGGCACAGGTGGGGAGGAGAGTATTCCATACCAGTTCTCCTTTGTAAACTAATTAAAGTATGATCATTCTTGTTTTAGAAAAGTCATCCATTTGTTCCCTTTGCCTTGTCTACTTGGATCTACAGCTACTTCTTGCTTACACTGTGTTGGCTACTGCATTTGCTAGTGAGTCACCGCTTCTCCAACAACAGACAGGCTTGAGGACTTGACCTGGAACTCCTGATGGAAACACCGCAGGGAGTGGAAAGTGGGTTCCAGCCTGCCTGGCTATGGTGCCTCCTCTTATTGGGCAGTAATGTAATATTCATTAAAAAGAATCCATACTTCAATCATTCTAATGATCATGAAACTTCTTTCATCAATGCATAATAGAACAAAAAGATTGATTTTCATAAGGAATGACTTTCAACATTTTTTACATCTATATAAAAAAATAAATCTGCTCCAAATCTTATAAAGCATAAGATATTTCTACTCTGCTTGGAAACAGAACATAAGTTTTTGCACTGTTTTCTTCCTTTGATCATTATAGTCAATTTAGAATGGTCCATTCTCTGGTGAAGTTTAGCATCCTGAAAGTGCGGTCAATTAAAAAGCCCCTCAGTAAAATGTCATTTAAAAAGGACATTCGCTTATAAGTAGGACATTGTGTGGCTTCTTTTCTTCTGGTGATGGGTAGAAATTAGGAGCAAGAGAGAATACTTAGTGATTTTATTTACAGACCCATTTAAAGACTCTAAAAATTAGGAAATTATTGCTTAAATTTTTCTGAGCATCAACAAAAAACCTGAAGGCTCTGTCAGATAAGACTCTTCAGCAGGCACCCACCTCAATGGTGCATTAAAGAAATGTGAGTTGCAGGTCACGTGACCACTTTAGATCGGAGAGACTTTCCTTGCACTAAGATGGATTCTAGTTAAACTTGAAAGCCAAGCTGTGTACCAACTTAGAAGGATAGATTTTAGAATGGCCCACAGAAGTCACACACTCTGACATACTTAATGAGAGCAACACATTCTGTCCACCAGAGTTATTGATCTGAGGACTGGCATTTGATGGAGTTATTGGAGCACATGGAGACTGAGTCTGGGAGGTGGATAGGGAATCCTGCAGTCTGCCTATTTCATTTCAGAAGCCATTTATGTATTGAAATGACTAATGAAAAACATCAAGACCTAGAGAGATTATACAATTGTTCCCAAATCACAGAGAGACAGGTTCTATGGAGAAATCTCTCAAAGAAATAACGAGTAAGGACAACTCTCCAACTGGTTTAAACATGAGAGACAGCTATTGATCCACAAAGCAAAAATCCAGTAGAGGACATTTCCAGGCCCAGCTGGACGCCAAGCCTAAAAGCTGTCACCAAAGCTCCTTCTCTTCGCTTCTCAGCTGAGCGTCTCCTGATTATTGGTTTCACTCTAACACTCCACATGGTAACACCAGGAGTCCATGCAAGCCCGTTTTCACGGGTAAAAGTGGCAGAAGGGAAAAAAATGTGTTACTTCCCAGAAGTCCTCGCACAAGCTCCATTGGCAATCACAGACCTCAGTTACGACATGTGGTCCCTTTTTAGGCAGTCCTCACCTGGACTGTACTATTCTTTTTTGCCTTAATTTTTTATTGAGCTTTTGTGCATTTTGTATAATATTTCTTTTTTTGGGGGGGTCTTTTCGAGACAGGGTCTCCCTATAACCCCAGCTGTCCTGGAACTCACTGTGTAGACCAGGCTGGCCTTGAACTCACAAAGATCCGCCAGCCTCTGCCTCCCAAGTGCTGGGATTAAAGGCATGCACCACCACGCCCCGCAATGTTTCTTAATCATGTTTATGCCCGCTCCCCCATCCGTGCCCCATCCTCCTACTCATGCATTCTGCCATATATTTTAAGTCCTGTCTTGTATCTTTTTCTCAAGTCTTTTTTTAAACTTAAAAAAAATTTTTATTAATTTTATTTATTTCTGTATGCGTATGAATGTACTGTCTGCATGCAAGTTTGTGCACCCGTGTTGTGCAACGCCGCAGAGGTCAAAAGAGGGTATTGGATTCCCCTGGAACTGGAGTTCTCCTGGAATTGGAGTTTCAGACGGTTCTCGGCCGCCATGTGGGTGCTGGGGATCGAACCCGGGTCCTCTGTAAGAGCGGTCAGCGCTCTTAACCGCTAGGCCATCTCTCCAGCCCCCTTTTAAACTTTTTTTTGTTGCAGAAGTTTACTGTTTGGGTAAGTTCTTTGAGCAAGTCTTTTTGTTGTTGTTGTTCCCTTTAATTTTTTTTTCCTCCAAAAAGTTCTGCATCACCAGCTCCATCTCAGCATCTTGAGTGCTAGGATCCCAGGCTCCATGTTGGCGTCTTGAGTCCTGGGGTCATGGGCTCCATCTCTGTGTCCTGAGTGCTGGGATCCCGGGCTCCAAAAAGTGCTGGGATCACGGGCTCCATCTCAGTGCCTTGAGTCCTGGGATCACCAGCTTTATCTCAGTGTCTTGAGTGCTGGGATCACAGCTCCATTTCAGTGTCTTGAGTGCTGGGATCACAGGCTCCTGGACTGTACTATTCTGATTGGCTCAGTCTGTATCACATTCTCACACAAACCGGCAGCATATAATGTAACTGTGTCCATTTCCTTTTCTGAAACTAATATCCCTTGATTCCCATTCAAATTCGAATTATTTCATTTTCTTCCAGGAGAAATGATCTGTTGTGTCTTTTCTTTTCACTACAGACTAAATCTGAAATGAATCAGTGATTAGAGCCATGTCCAGTGCCTCCTACAATTGTTGAGAAATAAGCTGCCCCCAAATCAAGTGGCTTAGGTGATAGTAACTACCTTTTCCCATGATCTCTGGGTTAGTTTGAGAGTTCATTGATGGCTTTGGTCAGGGCTTCTCGTGTAGTTACATTCAGTTGGGTACACCACAATGTCCAGCAAATATCACATGCCTGGTGGTTTGGTCTAACGACAGGCCAGGAAACGCAGTTCTCTGCATGGCCACAGAGCCTCCAACAGGCCAGACCAGCATCCGTACAAGGCTAGGCCTCAGCAGTACTGCTAGAGAGTAAAAGAAGCAGCTTCCAAATCTCTGAAACCCTGGACTCTGGAATTCTCACGACATCATTTCTGTCACATTTTGTTTATTGTCAGAGATACACAATAGACCAGCTCAAGTTTAAAGGATGGTGAAATGGAGCCTACATGTTTATCCAAAGAATAGACCATTAAAAGGTGTCAATCAGATTATTTCAGCAAAACTGCATTCATATCGCCAGCCTATATTTCCATATGTCTTATCTATGTTTGAAATAACATTTCGGATGTCAGCTTAGGTTACATTAAATTATAACCACAGTTTCAAAACAAGAATGGATTATCTTCTTTTTCCCTCATTTTTCTTAGTTATTTAAGAATTTTATGCAATGTGTTTTGATCCTAGTCACTCCCCAGCCCCCCTCTCCTTCCAGGTTCATCCCCCTTCCCAACCCAGCCAACTTCGTAACCTTTTTTATCTTAAAAAAAAAAAATAAAAACATCAAGTAGAACCTACTACTGCTAAATAGATATAATATTAAACTGACTCCTAATGATTTACTGTTATACCTATAAATTAGTGGATCTCTCAACTCTCATCAGAGAAGCTTCCATTGTAGTTGATAATGATTAACACAGATATCCACAACTGGTCAGTGGGCAGAGACTATGAGACTGCAGAGTGTGTGGTCCTATAGGACGTCTATATCACATCCTTTCCCCCCCACTCAATGACCATAATGGCAAAGGTGATGGAAAGATTGTTAAGGGCTGGAGGTGGTATATTACTACAAGGAACAACATTTTTTTCCTAGATAGATAGATAAGGCAGTTGCACACATGAACTCACAGTTGTTCTAATGGCATGTACAAGATATGCACAAGCTCAAGCCAGACAAATCCCAGCATATAGGGAGGGCATGGGCATAAAATTCCACACCTGGCTGAGGTGCTATTGGCAATTAATAGCTGTCAGAAAAGGGACAGTTAATTTTTTTTTAAAGTGTGGTCCCTGGTAGGTTGACCATGCTCCTGCATATATAGGCAGCATGAATTGAACAATAATGAAGTCTAAGCTTATAAAACATATTTACTGAGGACTAGCAAGATGGCTCAGTGAGTAAAAAATGCTTGCTGAGTAAACACAGTGACCTGAATTTGATGCCTACAGCCCATAGTAGAAGGAGAGAACTGAGTCATGAAAGTTCTCCTCTGACCTCCACATGTGTGTTGTGGCATGCATGTGCCTAAACTCACAGCACACACATCATGCACACATAATAGAAGTAAAAATTAAAATATATTTATTTAACTCTATCATGCTTTGAAAATTTAAAAAAATATAACATTAAGAAGCAGGTAGATCAATAAGATACACCCAAAATGAGAGCATAAGTAGATGTCAGAATGCCTTCCTTAAGGAACTCACTCTGTAAACCAGGCTGGCCTTGAACTCACAGAGATCCACCTGCCTCTGCCTCCCAAGTCCTAGGATTAAAGGCATGTGCCATCATGCCCAGCTTAAAGATGGCTCTTAGCTACCATGTGGGTCCTGGGAATCGAACTCGGGTCCTCTGCAAGAGCAGTTGATGCTCTTAACCGTTGAGCCATCTCTCCAGCCCTAAAATAATTCTTAAAAGAAAGGAAGAACCACAGTAAAACCAGAAACCAGTTCCTCAAAGAAAAAATAATGACATAAAACATGTTTAACATTTCTAGTAGCAAAAGAAAGATAAATTTAAGTTTTTAGATAAATGGTCTAGTCATCTAGGGTGAATTAAACTATATATCCATAAAATATATGTAGGTACTAAAATATTAACAGTTCTTTTATTATGGTGATATTTATGGATAACTTTTACTATCCTATTTTTGCATATTTATATTTTTATTTGAAGGCAACATTAAAGCATATTGTGCAAAGGCATGATAAAGATTTCAAAGAAGCAGCTTTGTTTTTTTTTTGAACTTGAACTTGTAGGCATTTTAGCATTGTGGCACCATGCTAAGAATTTCTGATGTCTTATAGTTGGAAATGTGTTTTATCTTTTGTTCTGTATAATACTGTGAAGTGAATGAATCATCATTATCATATTGATTTCACCTATTAGAAATAGGAAACTTAGACTCATAGACTGGTTAGGGATCTCCAGAGAAACAGAACCAATCCAGAGCATTGTGGAAAGAAGTTATGAAGGATTTACTCACATGACAATGGAAGCTGTAAACTCCCATGGTCTGCAAGCTTCAGACACAGGAATCTTAACTCCATCTAAATCCTAAGGCCTGAGAACCAGCAAAGCTGATGGTGTCAGTGACTTCTGCCTGAAATTCAGAACTACTATGTGCTTAAGATATGTGGTCAAGTTCAAAAGCAGAGAGAATTACTCCTTTTCCAGCTTTCTGTATTATGTAGGACCTTGGTGGATTGTGTCACGGTTAGCTCCAATTGCCAACTTGACATTTAGAACCAACTTGGAAGAGAGTCTCAATGAGGGAGCTGTCTACATTGGGCTGACCTGTGGCTATGGGGTACTAAGTTCATTGATGTGGGATGACCCTGTCCACTGTGGGTGGCTCCATTCCCTAGGCAGGAGGTCTGGAACTATGTGAGAATGGAGAGATTGAGGTGAGCAGAAGCAAACCAGCATGGGTACATTCATTCCTCTCTGCTTTTGACTGTGATGTGATGCGACCAGATGTCCTGTAACTGTGACGTCCTTATAGAACTGATACCTAGAATTGCAAGCTAAAATAAATTTTTTCCCTTATGTTTCTTTTTGGTCAGAGTATTTTCTCACAGTAACAGAAGGG
The DNA here is from genome assembly GCA_009823505.1 of Rhizomys pruinosus. Lineage (NCBI taxonomy): Eukaryota > Metazoa > Chordata > Mammalia > Rodentia > Spalacidae > Rhizomys > Rhizomys pruinosus. The sequence continues at coordinate 47,712 of VZQC01013899.1, read as the reverse complement.
CGAGTTGGGCAATGGTCCCTCATAGACGTAAGGAAGATCTTTGCTATCCAGGCCACTAATCTTTTCTAGGAATACTTTCACAGACACACTTGGCAATAATGTTTTACCAGCTAGCCGTTTCTAGGAATACTTTCACAGACACACTCGGCAATAATGTTTTACCAGCTAGCCACTATCCAGGCCTCTTTTTCCCTGGGCAAGTTGAAACACTAAATTAGTCATCATAGCTGATGATAGAGATTAGACTCTAGATTTTCCAACTTGTAATCAATTCTTTCATGCAATGTGAACGTTGTATAAGCACAAGCTGTTTGTACAATTATTATTATTATTTTTTTTTTGCTTTTCATCTCTTTCTCGGTCTTTCTCAATATTCTCCATGTGGAAGTTGACTGTTTTGAGCAGAAGTTCACTGTTTCAGTCCGTTCCTTTATGCAGTCCTTTCTGTTGTTGTTGTTGTTGTTGTTGTTGTTGTTTCCAATATACATCAATCCCAACTGCTTTGGACAAAAGCTCAAGGGGCCATGTACAGGAAATACTTACAACTAGGTAATTGGCACTAGCATCCACAGATGAGGGATACCATTCGTCGTTTGTTTTTCTGGGACTGTGTTACTTCACTCAGCATGATGTCCTCTAGCTCCAGCCATTTTCCTGCAAAGCTCATGATGTCGTCTTTCTTTACTGCTGCATAGAACTCCATTGTGTAGATGTACCACATTTTCTCTATCCACTCATCAGTTGAGGGGCATTTGGGTTGGTTCCAGCTCCTTGCTATTGTGAAGAGAGCTGAAATAAACATGGCCGTGCATGTATCTCTGCGGTGGGGTGAGTCTTGAGGGTACATGCCCAGGAGTGGTATGGCTGGGTCGGGTGGCAAGTTCATTCCAAGTCTTCCAAGGGTTCTCCACACTGCTTTCCATAGTGGCTGTACGAGTTTACATTCCCACCAGCAGTGGATGAGTGTTCCCCTTTCCCCACAACCTCTCCAGCACTTGGTATCATTTGTTTTCTTGATCCTAGCCAGTCTTATTGGAGTAAGATGATATCTTAAAGTGGTTTTCATTTGCATTTCCTTAATGATTAGTGATGTTGAGCAGTTCTTGAGGTGTTTCTCAGACATCTCTAATTCCTCGCTTGTGAAGTCTCTGTTCAGTTCTTTGCTCCATCTATTGAGCGGGTCATTTGTTTTCTTTTTTCTTTGTTTTTTGAGTAGTTTATATATTCTGGAAATCAATGCTTTGTCAGATGTATCTGCAGTGAAGGTTTCCTCCCACTCTGTGGGATTTCTCTTCACTTCCTTGATTGTTTCTTTTGATGTACAGAAGCTTTTGAGTTTGATGAGGTCCCATTTGTCAATTGTCGACCTTAATTCTTGTGCAGCTGCTGTCTGATTTAGGAAGTCTTTTCCTACGCCTATGTCTTGTAGTCTGCTGCCAACTTTTTCTTCTATCACCTTCAGAGTTTGGGGTTTCACGTTGAGGTCTTTAATCCATCTGGAGTTGACTTTTGTACAGGGTGAGAGGTAGGGGTTTAATTTCATTCTTCTACAAGTGGTGATCCAGTTTTGCCAACACCACTTGCTGAAGATGCTGTCTTTTCTCCATTGTGGTTTCTTGGCCCCCTTGTCAAATATGAGATGGCTGAAATTGTATGTGCTCAGATTTGGATCTTCGGTTTTGTTCCATTGGTCAACAGGTCTGTTTTTGTGCCAGTACCAGGCTGTTTTTATGACTATAGCCCTGTAGTATAGTTTAAAATCTGGTATAGAGATCCCTCCTGTGTAGCTCTTTTCACTCAGGATTGATTTGGCTATTCGGGGTCTTTTGTTTCTCCAAATGAATTTAAGAACTTTTGTTTCCAAGCCTGTGAAGAAACTCTTGGGGATTTTGATTGGGATTGCATTAAATCTATACAAGAGTTTTGGTAAAATGGACATTTTTACAATGTTAATTTTCCCAATCCATGAGCATGGGAGGTTTTTCCATCTTCTGAGGTCTTCTTCAATTTCTTTCTTTAAGGGTTTAAAATTTTTGTTGTAGAGGTCTTTGGTGTCTTTGGTTAGGTTTGTTCCTAGGTATCTTATTGTTTTTGAGGCTATTGTGAGTGGGAAGGTCTCTTTGAATTCTTTCTCCAGTTGCTTGTTCTTGGTGTAAAGAAAGGCCATTGATTTTCTAAGGTTAATTTTGTATCCTGCCACTTTGCTGAAGCTGTTAATCGTTTCTAGGAGTTTTCTGGTGGAGTTTTTTGCATCTCTTAAGTAAACAATCATATCATCAGCAAATAGGGATAGTTTGACTTCCTCTTTTCCAATTAGTACTCCTTTAATATCCTTTTCTTGCCTTATTGCTCTAGCAAGTGTTTCAAGCACTATATTGAAGAGGAGTGGTGATAGGGGGCAGCCTTGCCGAGTTCCTACCTTTAAAGGGAATGTTTCCGTCATTTCCCCATTTAGGATGATATTGGCTGTGGGTTTCCTGTATATGGCTTTGATTACATTGAGGAATGATCCCTCCAATCCAATTCCTTCTAGGACTTTAAGCATGAAGGGATGCTGGATTTTGTCAAAGGCTTTTTCAGCATCAATTGAGATGATGGTGTGGTTTTTGTCTTTGATTCCGTTTATGTGTTTGATGATGTTTATTGATTTTCGTATGTTGAACCATCCCTGCATCTCTGGTATGAATCCAACTTGGTCATGATGGATGATCTTCTTGATGTGGGTCTGTATGCGATTTGCCAGTATTCTGTTTAGAATTTTGGCATCTGTGTTCATGAGGGAGATGGGTCTATAATTCTCCTTTTTAGTTGGATCTTTGCCTGGTTTTGGTAATAGAGTGATGTTGGCTTCATAGAAGGAATTTGGGAGAATTCCCTCTGATTGTATACTTCTAAACAGTTTCAGAAATAATGGTTGTAGGTCTTTTTGAAATGTTTTATAGAATTCTGCTGTGAAACCGTCTGGGCCTGGGCTTTTTTTAGTTGGGAGGCTTCTTACTACATCCTCTATTTCTTCATATGTTATGGGTCTGTTTAAGCTGCTGGTCTCCTCTTGGCCAAGCTTTGGTGATTCCCAAGATTTCAGATATTCATCCATTTCTTCTAGATTTTCAAACTTGGTAGAATATAGGTTCTTGTAATATTCCCATATAATTTTCTTGATCTTTTCCTTGTCCGTTGTGATATTTCCCTTTTCATCACAGATTGTATTGATTTGGAGTTGTTCCTTCTTTCTTTTTGTTAACTGGGCTAGAGGTCTGTCTATCTTGTTTATTCTTTCAAAGAACCAACTTTTGGCTTCATTGATTTTTTGTATTGTTTTCTTTGTTTCTATTTCATTGATTTCTGCTCTGATTTTTGTTATTTCTTCCTGTCTGTTGCGTTTAGGGTTCATCTGTTGTTGCCTCTCAAGTGCTTTTAGCTGTAGTGTTAGATCATTCACTTGTGCTCTTTCTGTTTTTCTAATGTAGGCACCCAGGGCTATAAATTTCCCTCTTAGGACTGCTTTTAAGGTATCCCATAAGTTTTGTTGTGTTGTATTGTCATTGTCATTCAGTTCCAGGAATGTTTTTATTTCTTTCTTTATCTCTTCCTTGACCCATTCATTATTCAAGAGTGTGTTGTTTAGTCTCCATGTGTTCTTGTAGGCAGGAGGGCTTGTCCTGGTGTTGATGTTGAGCTTCATTGCACTGTGGTCTGACAGGATGCATGAAATTATTTCAATCTTTTTGTATTTGTAGAGGTTTCTTCTGTGTCCCAGGATGTGGTCGATTTTGGAGAATGTTCCGTGGGGTGCTGAGTAGAAAGTGTATTCTCTGGTATTAGGATGGAATGTTCGGTAGAGGTCTATGAGGTCCATTTGGTGTATCATATCGTTCAGTTCAGATGTCTCTCTGTTTATTTTTTGTCCTGTTGACCTATCCAAAGGACTCAGTGGGGTATTGAAATCTCCCACTATGAGTGTGCTGGGGTTAGTCTGTGACTTGTGGTCCTGGAGAATTGTCTTTATAAAGTTTGGTGCACCAGAATTTGGGGCATATATATTCATAATTGTGAAATCTTCTTGGTGGATTGTTCCTTTGATGAAAATGTAATGGCCTTCTTTGTCTCTTCTGATTTCTTTTACTTTGAAGTCTATTTTATCCGATATTAAAATAGCAACACCTGCTTTCTTTTTGGTACCATTTGCTTGGAATATTTTTTTCCATCCCTTCACTTTAAGGTGGTGCCTGTCCTTGAAGGTAAGATGTGTTTCTTGCAGACAGCATATCGATGGATTCTGTTTCCTAATCCAGTCTCCCAGTCTATGTCTTTTGATTGGGGAATTTAGTCCATTAATATTTAAGGTTATGACTGATAGGTTTGTGTTGCTTCCTTTTGCCTTATTATCCATCTGCGGTTTTGATTTAGGTTTCTACTTCTGCAGTTATGCTTTTATTGATTTCTCCTTCTAGTTGCCTGGGGTTGGTTGCTCCTTTCTTCTGTTCTTTGGATTGCTTCAAGTATTCTCTGAAGGGTTGGTTTTCCGGACATGTATTCTTTCAAGTTGTTTATGTCATGGAAGATTTTCCTCTCTCCTTCCACTATGATTGACATTTTTGCTGGGTATAGTAACCTGGGCTGGCATCCATTGTCCCTCAACACTGGGAATGCTTTGCTCCAGGTTCTTCTTGCCTTCATCGTTTGCTGTGAGAAGTCCGTTGTTATTCTGATAGGTTTCCCCTTATAGGTCACTTGTTGTTTTTCTCTTGTCGCTTTAAGAATTTTCTCTTTGTTTTGGGTGTCCAGCATTTTAACTATGATGTGGCGTGGAGAATTTCTTTTCTGATCTTGTCTGTTTGGAGTTCTATGTGCTTCTTGTATTGGTATTGGTTTGTCCTTTTTTAGTTTGGGGAAGTTTTCATCTATTATTCTGTTGAAGATCTGATCAATACCTTTCTCTTGGGATTCTTCTCCTTCCTCTATTCCTATGATGCGGAGGTTTGATCTTTTCATAGTGTCCCACAGCTCCTGGTTGTTCCATTTTTGTGTATTTTTAAATTTTTCATAATCTTTCCTTGAGGTTTTTAGTTGTTCTGTGTTGTCCTCCAGGTCTGATATTCTTTGTTCTGCTTCCTCCATTCTGCTTCTGAGGCTTTTTTCATTCCTTTCCTCTTGAATGGATGAGTGTTTGATTTCCTTTTTCATTTCCTCTTCTGATTTCTTTAGTGTTTCTATTTCTTTTTGGAGCTTCTCGATCTCTTTTTGTAGCTCTTTTGTTTGCTGGTTGGTTTCTTTTTCTTTTTCAGCATGGGATCTTTTCAGTGTTTCTACTTCCTTCCGGAGCTTGTCATTCTCTCTCTCTCGGTCCTCATTCTCTTTTCTTAGTTCTTTAATTTGTTCTTTATGATCTTGTAGTTCTTTAAGTATGTTCCCAATTGTGTTTCTGATGTCTGTGTCCTGGGGCATCCCCGGGGGGATCCCACTGCAGGAGTCATCCATAGGGTTGGTAAAGCTTGGCGTGGGATTATCCTGCACCTTTCCAGTGTAGTCTCTTCTTCGTGATCCTGGCATATGGGCTTCTCCTTGCCTGTATTCCAATGTGAGTCCTGAATGCCTCTTCACTGTGTTGAAGGCGTGCTTTGCTTGCCTCCTTCAGATCCTTCTTCGTAATCTCAGTTGGGGGGGGGGGGGGCTCTTCAGCCCGCGCCCCGGCACCTGCCGCTGGGCTCAGGAGATCTCCGTACAATTATTATAAAACCCAATGATTCTTGAGTTATAGTATGCTTAAAATGATTGTATATATTTAAATCAAAGCATTTATCACCACAAAACTAAACATAACCATTTACAAAATGCAGCTATGGTAAGTGGATTTTTGAAAAGATATGTCTAATGACACTGGCCATTAGAACTCTTTGCACTTCTTTTTTTGGGGGGGTTTGTTTTGGTCTTTTTGAGACAGGGTGTCCCTGTAGCTCCAGCTGTCCTGGAACTCACTCTGTAGACCAGGATGGCCTTGAACTCACAAAGATCCACCTGCCTCTGCCTCCCAAGTGCTAGGATTAAAGGTGTGCACCACTACGCCTGGCATTCTTTTTTATATAATGCTTTTATTGATGTTTTGTATATTTCAGACATCATTTCTCAGTTCAGTTTAGACATATTCCCCTTTCCCTTCCCCCACCCTACCCCAGATCATGCATTTTGCCATAACTGTCCTGCATCTTTCTCTCAGTCTTTTTTTTATGTTTAAGAATTCACATTTTCCTCCTTTAATTTTATATTACTCTAAGATATGAATACATACTTTCCACTCATATACAGTAATTACAGAGTCTGAAAGTAAGTGGTGGATCAATTCTAGAGCCCATTAAGTGATTTACATTATAACAACAGAGTTGCTTTCAGATAAACAGAGGGGATTTGGTGTTAGCATCCACAAATAAGGGAGATCATTCACTGCTTGTTTTTCTGGGATTGTGTTACTTCACTTAGCATAATGGCTTTGAGTTCCATCCATTTACCTGCAAGGTTCATGATGTCATTTTTCTTTACCACTAAATAGTACTCCATTGTGTAGATGTACCACATTTTTGTCATCCACTTGTCAGTTGAGGGGCATTTGGGTTGGTTCCAGCTCTTCTTTATTGTGAAGAGAGCTACAATAAACATGGATGTGCATTTATCTTTGTGGTAGGATGAGTCTTGTGGGTATATAACCAGGAGTGGTATGGCTGGGTCAGGTGGTAGGCTCATTTTGAGTCTTTTAAGGGTTCGCCACACTGCTTTCCATAGTGGTTGTACAAGTTTGCATTCCCACCAGCAGTGAATAAGTGTTCCCCTTTCCCCACAACCTGTCCAACATTTGGTGTCCTTTGTGTTCTTGATCTTAGATCCACATCAAAAAGATCATCCCTCATGACCATTTTGGATTCATAACAGAGATGCAGTGATGGTTCAACATACGTAAATCAATAAATATCATAAACACATAAATGGGCTGAAAGACAAAAACTACACAATCATCTCAATCGATGCAGAAAAAAGCCTTTGACAAGATCCAGCATCCCTTCATGGTTAAAGTCCTAGAGGAAATCAGACTTAAGGGAATATTTCTCAACATTATCAAAGCTATATATAGCAAACCCACAGAGAACATCATCCTAAAGGGAGAAATATTGGAATCATTTCCCTTAAGGGTGGGAACCTGGCAAGGCTGCCCCTTATCTCCACTCCTCTTTAACATAGTACTTGAAACACTTGCTAAGGCAGTAAGACAAGAGAAGGAAATTAAAGGAGTACTAATCAGAAAAGAAGTTAAGCTATCCCTTTTTGCAGATGATATGATAGTTTACCTAAAGGACACTAAAAACTCCACCACAAAGCTTCTAGAAATGATTAAGAGTTTCAGTAAAGTGATGGGATACAAAATTAACCTAGAAAAATCAGTAGCCTTTCTTTACACCAACAATAAATAAGTGGAGAAGGAATATAAGAAGACTTTCCCACTCACGATAGCCTCAAAAATAATAAAATACCTGGGAACAAACCTAACCAAAGATACCAACGATCTCTACAACAAAAATTTTAAACCCCCGAAGCAGAAGATTGAAAATAACATCAAAAGATGGAAAGATCTCCCATGCTCATGGATTGGAAAAATTAATATAGTAAAAATGTCCATTTTACCCAAATTGATATACAGATTCAATGCAATCCCAATCAAAATCCCCATGAGCTTCTTGGGGCTGGAGAGATGGCCTAGTGGTTAAGAGCACCTTAAGACTCTGCAAGACTGCTCTTGCAGAGGACCTGGGTTCAATCCCCAGCACCCCCATGGCGGCTGAGAACCATCCTTAACTCCAGTTCCAGGGGAATCCAACACCCTCTTCTGACCTCCATGGCATTGCATGACATGGGTGCACAAATGTACATGCAGACAGTACATTCATACACATACAAAAATAAATTTAAAAAATTAAAAATCCCCATGAGCTTCTCCACAGATTTGGAAAAAAAATCCTTAAATTCATATAGAAAAACAAAAGACCCCAAATAGCTAAAGCAACCCTGAGTGAAAAATGCAATACAAAGGGGATTGCTCTACTTCAAGCTATATTACAGGGCCATAGTCACTAAGACAGCCTGGTATAGGGACAAAAACAGACATGCTGACCAATGGAACAAAACTGAAGATCAAAATTTGAGCTCATACAATTTCAGTGACCTCATATTTGACAAAAGGGTCAAAAAAAAAAACTCAATGGAGGAAGGATAGCATCTTCAGCAAATGGTGCTGGCAAAACTGGATGACCATTTATAGAAGAGTAAAATTAAACCTCTACCTCTCACTCTGCAAAAATCAACTCCAAGTGGATCAAAGATCTCAATGTAAAACCGGAAACCCTGAAGGTGATAGAAGAAAAATTTGGTAACAACCTACAAGACATAAGTGTAGGAAAAGACTTTCTAAATCAGACAGCAGTTGCAGAGGAAATAAGGCCAACAGTTGACAATGGGACCTCATCAAACTCAAAAGCTTCTGTACACCGAAAAAAACAATCAAGGAAGTGAAGAGAAAACCAAAAGAGTGGGAAGAAATCTTCACCAGTGATTCATCTGACAGAACATTAATGGCAAAAATATAGACTGCTCAAAAAACAAAGAAGAAAACAGATGACCTATTCAAAAGATGGAATAAAGAGCTGAACAGAGACTTCACCAGTGAGGAAGTAAAGATGGCTGAAAAACATCTTAAAAAGTGTTCAACATCATTAATAATTAAGGAAATGCAAATTAAAACCACTCTCAGATATCATCACACTTATTTCTCTTTTTTTCTTTTTATGTTTTGCAAGGAAAAATAGTTCTCCCTTCATACTGAGAATTTATTTGATGAAGGATAACATTCTCCAGACAGGGTTGATGAATTATTTATGCTCTTCACTCATTTTAGCTCTTTCTCTTAAATGTCTTAACTCTCCTTCATAATCTCCTATTCTCTCTAAAGTATTGTATTCTTGTCACTCACCTTTGAATTTATTGTCTTCATTTATTCCCGGATGTTTTATTATCTCATCTATATGAGCAATTTTGTTATTCTTTACATTTAAAGCACATAAAAAAGATGCCCAAATGAGAATATCTCAATAAACCAACAATAATCTACCCCCTACAAAGAAATAAACTGTTTAACCTTAATTCTGTTTTTCCAAGGATACAGAGGACCTTCTGAGCAATTTTAGGACTGGCAATTCAAATTTTTATTCCATGTGTCCAAACTCGGAGTCCTTGTGCATGTAAAATCTTCATAGCACTCCATGGCATTTTTTGAATATGATATACAAGTCTGACATTTATATGTGATGTGAGAATAGTGTCATGCCTAGATCTGTTGTTGTTGTTGTTGTTTTTTTGGTCTTTTCGAGACAGGCTCTCCCTCTAGCCCCAGCTGTCCTTGAACTCACATTGTAGACCAGGCTGCCCTTGAACTCACAAAGATCCACCTGCCTCTGCTTCCCAAGTGCTAGGATTAAAGGTGTGGGCCACCACGCCCTGCTCATGCCTAGATCTTTATTTCACTTTCTGAGATCGTTTATATGTTCAATTTCTGGATCATTTGCTGTATTTCCATAGCGACCACTGTGGTTCCATTTGAAAAAATGTTCCTTTAGCACTTCTGTCTTCTGAACACAGATGCAGTTTTGCATGGCAGAGTGTAAACTACTTTCAAGACCAGCAGTTTTGTTAGCAGCATTGCTTTTGTTTCTGCCTCTGGCTCCTTCAATTCTTCTCTACAAATACTTCTTGGTTTTTGGTTTGAAGTAAATTGCTGTTCTTTGAAAAGTCTCTTGTGAAATACTATTTTTTCCATTCAATAGCAACTTGGTCTTAAATATCCAAAACGCTTTCTCTCTGGAATATGAATAACCTTAGCCAGTTCCTTGTAAGAGCTACATGCTCAGCTTCACGAATGCAGTCGGTTGTTAGCACTCATGAGGCCTTGGCTTCTGGAGCCTCAAAGGTACTAGAATCTGATGATACTTATGTCTCTTATATAAATGGCATTTGAGTATAACCAACTTATGAACATCTTCCAGTAACCTTCAAATCAATTTTAGATTATTTATAATACCATCCACAATGTGAATGCTATGTTAATAGCTGTTATACTGTGTTGATTAATGAATAATAATGGCATGAATCTGTACCTATTCAACAGAAGTGTGGTTTTTGTTTGTTTGTTTGTTTTCTTTTTCGACAGGGTCTCAGCCCACCTGGAATTCACTATTAGAATCAGGATGGCCTTGATCTTACAGAAATCTGCCTGTCTCTGCCTCCCAAGAGCTGGAAATGCAAATTGTATTTTCAATGTCTTTAAAGAAATTCTTAAACTTACTTACTTTACTTTATTTATTTATTTATTTATTTATTTACTTATTTATTACCATGTATGTGTGCATGGGCATGACACAGAGTACATGCAGAGATCAGAGGATAAGTTGCAGAGGCACTCAGTCCTCTCCTTCTACTACATGAGTCCCGGGGATCGTAGTCTTGTCATTGGGCTTAATGGCAAGCACCTTCACCTACTGAGTCACATCACTGATCTTATATTCAATGCTTCACCACCCCCCACCCCCATATGACAAGAGGTAGGAGACTTCTAAAAGTACAGTATGGAGACACATGTCAAGAGTGGAAGGGAGTTAACTGCCTACAGTAGTTTAGGATGAGAAGCATGCACATTAAGTTGTTATGATTTTAGTGTACTATATATCCTAAAAATGGTTTCTGAGTTAGTAGCTGTACTGCAATGGGGAGATACAGTACTTATAAACTCCTTAGTCTTTCCATGGAGTTTGGTTTCATTAGCACTCAACTAAAACGTAGAAGGAAAGCTGATATCAGAGTCAGAGGATCTGGACTCATGAATTTGTAAAAGGATAATGATAACTGTTAACTGTTAAGTGTGCTTTGAAACTTGCTACTGCTATGCAAATGAACTGGCTCATTATTTTAGTGAGTGCCGGTAATATAGCAATTGTTATCTCTAATATATTCCTATTCTCCAAATCTTTATTGTCAATCCAAGTCTTCCTTTTGGCCTAAGACTAAAATTCCAACTACTGCTTCACACCCTCTAGAATTTGACTAAAGGCACATTCTACTCAATACATCTCGAATAACACATATTATCTTTTGAAACGGTTACTTATAGTTCTAATGACAGAACTATATTCATAGTATAAAATAGATATTTGAGGGTGGGTGAGATAGCTCAGTGGAAAAAGGATGCTTGCTGCTAAATCTGACAACTCACATGAACCCCTTGAATTCGATCCCTGGAACTGACGTGATGAAAGGAGAGAATGAACACTTGAAAACTGTCCTCTGACTTCCACCCAAGCACTGTGGTGGCCCCTTCCCAAAATTAATAAATAAATCTAATAAAAATCTGAAAAGATATATCTGAGAAATAGTGTTTATTTTCTTTTTTATCTTCATATGCCACAAATAAGATGTGTAAGACCCATCGATTTGCGTCCACAGCTTCCTTCATTCTATCTGTTCCTCTCTGGTTTCTCCATCTTAGGTTAGAGCCTTGCCATTGTGTTTGGACAAGCTACATATTTTAGAATAAGTATTGCAGAGTTGTTTGTAAGCACTTTTTGCTTCTATATGTCCGTAGGAAGAACAACAACAACACAGTCGAGTCAACACTTTCTGAGTAGCATGCAAATTCACACATTTTATGTAATGAAAAAGTTGAAAGAATTAAGTCATCGAGCATTATAATTACAGGGAGTAAACTCTACTTTCCAACAAACATACTCTAGCAAGTACAAATTCCTACAGCAGATACAGACCAAGTCAGTACCTAGGGGCATAAACATGGAAAATGAGCTTGAAGTTGCCTTCTTAGTAAGGATTATACTTCATGGGAGGAAACCACAGATCTTTGTATTCAGAAAGCAAAGTGTTTCAGGAAGCCCTTTCCCTTTGCAGTCGACTGCCTAATTTTATTTCTGTAATAACAACCAATAGATCTCTTTGATTTACCTGACTAGCTCCCTTTATTTGTCATGCTTTGACGGCAGTGAGTTGGCAAATTATTCTAAACTTTTTCATATATTTACAGCAAAGTATGATGTTCCCCAGTGCTTGTCAATCTCAAGTGTTCTTATGCCAATAGCTTTCTTTCCATTTTCATTAAATGTCATTGTACCATGAGCTTTATGTTTTCCATTGCAATTTTTAAAAAATGTTCATTTATTTATTATTATTATTATTTTAATTTTTTTCTCTTTTTTTTTAAATTTTTATTTATTTTTCTCGATGTGTATGAATGTACTGTCTGCATGTAGGTCTGTGCACCCGTGTCGTGCAATGCCGCGGAGGTCAATTTTTATGTGTATGAGTATACTGTATGCATGTAGGTTGGTGCACCCATGTCCTGCAATGCCTTGGAGGCCAGAAGAGGGCATCAGATTCCTCTGGAACTGGAGTTAAAGATGGTTCTTAGCCACCATGTGGGTGCTGGGAATTGAACCCGGGTCCTCTGCAAGAGCAGTTGCTGCTCTTAACAGCTGAGCCATCTCTCCAGCCCTCCATTGCAATTTTAATCAAGCTCAGGTCAAAGTACGTGTTCACTTATGGTTTTCTAATCCCTCTTACTTTTCACTGGATTAGTTACCCAGCCTTATGATCCGTTTCCTCATCTTTAGTTTCACCTGCTTCCAGTCCATTATCCAGATTGATACCAAAGATGTGTAATGTGGTTTGATATCTGCTAATGTAAACAAGCCACATTAATGCAGTGCGTAAAATGGAAGATGCAGCTCACTCTGTTTGAATTGAAAAGATGTACTTCATAAAGCTTACAAAAGTTATCCTTAGATTTTTTTTTTGTTATTCTTATCTATTTGTCTTCAAAACCACATGCCACATAGTAAAACCAAGGTGTAAACACAAAACCATAGTTTATGTGCAAGTTGCCATTTGATCTGGCCTCTCTCACATCCTGTCTATCCAGACTCTTTTCTGCCTCTTGGCCTCAGATATCATATATTCTAGCCATTTAAACACCTTGTAGCTACCTGAATATACCATGTGGGTTTATGTCTCTCTTTTTTTCCCCTAGAATTCTTTTTTATTGTTTTCTTTTGGCACTTCAACCTTAATTAAACTCACTCCTTCCCTCCCACCTTCCCTGCCTTCTAATTAAAAATTATTTTGAAATAATTTCAGACTTAAAGTGTTATAAAAGTTTAAGACTTTTTTTATCCCTTTTGTCTAGCATTTTCTGGCTTTCCAGATATAGCTCAATTTTATTGAATTATATGTTTTATTATTTTATTGTATCATATGTAGGCAAAGTTTATTCCAAAGCATGTAGGTAACACTGCCTTCCAAAGATTCCTGGTTAAATGAATGTCTCATGAGGAGTCTTTTTCTCTGTATTTATTGAAGTAGAAGAGCTACTGTTTTATTCCTTTGGGCACGAATACCAAAGCTAATCAGATATGAAATTGGTTCTTCTACCTTTTTTTGGCTTCAGAAGTTTAAACTGCAGTGAATTCTGAGAAATGCAATTACTTATCAGGAGGAGTGAAAAAAGTGCCCGCTATTTGTTATAGTCATCACACACCATGGCCTGCACTCAGATTAGCAGGAGAATGAAGAGGGGGTGGATTAAGCACTTCCAGAATGAAGGAGGTTTGGGTTAGCCCCAGGGCAGATCTTCTCTACAATACCAAATCTGTTTCACTTCTTAGGCTTAGATTCAGTACACTCCTCATCCTCTTTTTCTATTTTCTATCCAACTACATGTGCCATGGTCTTTTAATCAGTATCTTATTTATCTCTCTGCACTGAACTCTTTGAGAAGGGTTAAATATTATAAATTTTCTTTTAATGATTTTTTGCCTTACTGATAAGTTAAATTAATGGACTGCAGCAGAAATTAACACAGGTGATCTTGCAGTTTCCTTTTTAGAAGAGACATTTTGGAAGTAATCAAAGAGAGATCTTCTTGTGAAAACCCTTTGGCTGGCATACTCTATTTCTGCAAATCTTCTAGATAGCACAGGTAATTGTGATATTTTGTTTTTGTTTTGTTTTGTCTTTTTAAGACAGGGTCTCACTGTAGCCCAAGCTGTCCTGGAACTCTCTATGTAGACCAGACTGGCCTTGATCTCACAGAGATCTGCTTGCTTCTTCCCCTGAGTGCTGGGATTAAAGGTATGTGCCACCACGCCTGGCCCAGTAATTACAACTTTCAAAAAACTACTGGCCTGTTTTTTCTTTTAAAAAGTTTTTACTTTTATTTTATATGTATGAGTGTTTTGCCTGCATGTGTGTAAGTGCACCGTGTTGTGCAATTCCTGAGGAGGTCAGAAGACGGTGTCAGATCCCCTGGAACTGGAGTCATGGACACTTGTTACTGGAGATGTGGATACTGGGAATTGAACACAGGTCCTCTGCAAGAACAGCCAGTGTTCTTAACCGCTGAGCCATCTATCTAGCCCCTGTTTTTTCTTTTTTCAACTTTACATTATTAGCATATGTAGCACTATGACACCCCCATTTACCTCTCATGAATCCTGAAACATGAACGGTTATGTCCATCAGACACCAGCACTGAATGAACTATGAATTTAAACTATCAGCTTCTGAAATAATTCTATTTATGCTGTTATTCTTAATTAATCTTAGATTTTCAGTTAAAGAAGTAAACCTAACACTATTTGTTAAAATTGCTAATAATTCTAAGTTGGAATGAGTTTTTTTTAACAGGGAAATTTTTTTTAAAGGAAGTGTGAGAGTCAATTTGTCAGCTATCCAAAAATCTCAGCAGCAAGGCTGAAGCTTATCTCCCTGGAGCATCTGCCCAAAAGACTCCCCTCTGAACTCTGCTAAGTCGCTTGACTTAGTACTGTCCACATTTTTATTATTCCTGGAAGGATAAAACCTCAGTGTACCCTGGAAGAGCTTGATAAAAACACTGAGATTAGTATTTTTCCTCACAGTGACAGAGTGACAGGCTTATGTAGACATTTTATTGTTTCTGTATGTCAGCATTCTGATTTTATTCTCAAGAGCAGATAAAGAAAAAAAAATCTGCCTAAATAAATCTTTGCATTTGTTTTTCTAACAATAAATTGAAATACTTTTTTTCCATTTGAGCATTTTTTTGTCAGCATCAAATCTGCTGAATGGATGGAATAGCTTTGAAGAAAGCCCTGGGAGTTGTACTAGATCTCTCTCTCTCTCTCTCTCTCTCTCTCTCTCTCTCTCTCTCTCTGTCTTTTTGAGACAGTTTCTCTGTAGTCACAGCTGGTCTGAAGCTCACTATATATACCAGGCTGGACTTGAATATGTAGACCAGGCTGGCCATGAATTCATAGAGATCTGCCTTTCTCTGCTCCTGAGTGCTGGGATTAAAGGTGTGTGCCACCATACACACTTATATCCCTCTTTTAACCTTAGAAACCAACTATTAAGCATGTCTGTAAACTTTCTACAGTCAAAGAGGATGAGATATACATAACTGAAAAACCAAGTTAAGAAGACCTAAAGTTCAGCCTTTTAAAATTATACATTTTAGGAAATGTTTCATCACAAACACTTTGCCTATTATGAGGATGATGGTAGGTGGAAGACCTTGGACATTACTGTGGAAAAGTCATAAAGATAAACAATGAATTTTAAATAAAATTTACAATATATTAACAAATTAATTTCACTCACAATTTATTTCACATTTCACTTTTAATATGCACAAGTCAATTTATAATAAAACTGTATCCAATGAAAACATATTTGTTCATTCACCAAGTATAATATAAAAGTTCTAAGTGATGGAGGTTGGAGCAATGGCTCAGGAGTTAAGAGCACTGACTGTTCTTGCAGAGGACCCAGGTTCAATTCCCACCATCCACATGGTGGTTAACAACTGTCTGTAACTCCAGTTCCAGGAGATTTGGTACCTTCATCTGTCCTCCTTGGACATTGCATTACATG
Organism: Rhizomys pruinosus; assembly: GCA_009823505.1. Classification (NCBI taxonomy): domain Eukaryota; kingdom Metazoa; phylum Chordata; class Mammalia; order Rodentia; family Spalacidae; genus Rhizomys; species Rhizomys pruinosus. The sequence continues at coordinate 31,704 of VZQC01013899.1, read as the reverse complement.
GGTACACTTACACACATGCAGGCAATATACTCATATACATAAAAATAATAAAAATTCTAAGTGGCAAGAAAGTTTTAGGTTATAGTTAAATTAGCAGTATTTTCTTTCTTTCTTGATAATAGTAAAACAGTAGAATATCTAGCCATCAACAGGTCCTGAAGTTTTATGAAGTTAAACCAGTGTCTAAAACCTGTCAAGTGTACTGAGTCATTTAATTCTTGTGAAATCATATGGGATACACATTGCTATTCTTATTTTACACAAAGGAAATGAAGTCAGAGATGTTGGTGTAACTTTTAGATCCTTTTGGGATGTTTAACCAAGAACATTCTTTTATTTTAAAAATGTTCAGTTCCTAAAAAAAATGTTCAGTTTCTTATGTATAAAATGAGTATCATAAAGACCACTTCGTAGAACTGTTGAGAAGATAAAATTAGATGATTATACTTATATTATATTATGGTACTTAACACATAAAATGTTTAAGCAATGTTTCAATTCCATAAATTACAAATTCTGCTTACGTCACCACTAAAAATTCCAACCTACTTTCTTCTTTCATAACAGGACTTTGCTCAGAAATGTAGTAGCTCTGCCAAACAGTCAATGAGCCTCACAGAAATCTATCTGATCTGTTTAGTGATCCTTGATTATTTTTGGCTTACAGTATTCTTTTCAGTTTGGGAACCCAGGGCAAAACCAATAAAAACCAAGCAGACAATCACATTCTCCTAACAAGAAACTGGCAAGAGCATTTAACCCATGGGATATGAAGTAAGTTTGTGAATATATATATAGTATATAATATATCTATATATATATATATATTCTGTCTTTTCATCTAAATGTAGTCAAATACAGCAGTGTAACAAACATTTAGCTGCCAACTGGTTGGGGAGGAAGGTATCACATGACAGAGGTAGAATTGAGAAAGATATGGAGAAATAGAGACAGATATAGTTACTGAATTATTATTTTTTTTTTTTTTTGCAGTTTGTTACTTTATTGCATAGATTTTACCTGAACATGCACTAATCATGTTTGGAAAGTCCGGGGTCTCAGATACTGATATACCATCAGCATTTACACTCATGAAGCCAAATTCAACAGGACAATCTATGTTAAACAACATCAGTTCAAGATAGATAACAGAATGGAAACAGAGATGGGGGAAGGAAGCTTTAAACATGTGTTAATTTGAAGCATATGCAATTAAAAATGACATCATACAAACCTGGAAATCAAAATGTGTTGTGGAATGTCAGTTAAAGTTATAACCCCGAGACAGGTTACCCACTGCATAATTAAAGTCTATTTGGTTCATTTCCTTCACACTGATGAAGTGAAACTTTCAGGAAAACCATGGTTATAAAAATGATCAATCTTGAAAAAGTATGTAGAGATAAATGTAAAATCACAAGCTAAAAATGATCCCCACCCCTCAACTTACAAAAGGGAAGCCTTCCCAGGAAGAGAAAGTTACGAAGTGCACCTCCCACCTGTGTCCCCAATTCTATCATTTTCTACCTCTTATTTGTAAGTAGCCTTGGAGTTAAGAGGACAGAAATAGAGGGGTGTCTTTACGAGGCTCCCATTCTCAGCCGTAACAGTTTGAAAAATGTCTTTTATTTCTCTCAGGACCCACACCCAAGTCAGCAATGTTCCCAAGACTTTTTTAAAATTTAAGAGAGAAACAATTTTTTCATTGTTATTAAACTATTTCCATACATCATACATCATTTCTCAATCAAATTTAGAGTCACTTCCCTTTCCATGCCCTTCACCCGAGTCCCTGCACTCTGCCATACATGTCCTGCATCTTTTTCTGAGTCGTTCCAGAGTTTTTTTTTCAGTTCTTTTGTTGTTCTCTCCAACTTGTATTGCTACAGTATATATACATAATTATATATGCATAAATATATACATACATACATACATACACATATCACTTGAATTGGAGGATTTTTTTTTTCCTAAAAGATGTCATGCTTTCCTTAAGGAAGTGCTCGAAGTTTCCTCCTTGGCAATCCCAAACAACTATCAATCCTGCACTTTTGCTCCACGTTGGGGGTCTTTCCCTCAAACATTTTTTTTAATAAACAATGTAATGTCCAAGTAAAGAGCTAACAGCAGGAAACCCCATGAGAAAACTATGTGGGCGTTATCTGAGCTAGAGATTTCTTTTAAGGCAACCAAAAGTGGTGAGGTGGAAGGGTGTTAAGAGTATAAAATGCAAAGCAGGGTGCGTTCTAGACCTTTGGCTTTAATCCCTGGCAGAGAAATGCTCCCCCGCCCCCGCCCCCCAACTGTGCCGAGGAAACCCAGGGCCCCAAGCCTGGCATCTACTGCACCTCGGTGGGCAGCCCAGCAGCCCTCTTATATGTGGGGACTCTTGGCGTGCGTTGTGCAGCTGGATCCCGGAGAGTGGGAGAAACGGTTTTCACCAAATGACTGGGTAACCCTGGAGCAGCAGACGATGACGCAGCCACTCACAAGGCACAGCATGGCACTGATCCAGCCTGTGTCCAGTGAGTAGCCAAAGCTCACGACAGTTCTCACAGTGGCGCACATCGGGAACCAGATGGCAGCGACACTGGCACTGAGAGCCAGCAGAATAAGCAGGACCGCAGCCAGCTGGGCCCGCCTATACTTGGCCACACCAGGCTCATGGCCCATTTGAATGCAGGGGAGAACTGTCAGCAACGGCAAGATAGTCGGCAGACCCAGAACTGACACAGCAGTCATGGAGGCTCCGCAAGCCTCCACACAGCCCGGGAGTACGAAGATGTCCACCAGGGGCTTGCAGTGCTACAGACCCGTGGTCATGACGCAGTCAGCCCACAGCCCCTGGGAGCCCAGTACGTCCACCTTGCGGCAGGTAGGGATGGTGTAGCCGCAGGTCACCACCCAGTCATCGGTGGACATGGTGACAATGATTCCGATGCAGCCAACGAAGCTCGTGACGAAGCCCACCACCTGCAGGCACGTGGCCACCATGGTGGCCACCCTGACGTCCACATGGCTCGACCTTCACCTGCTGTTCGCCTGCCGCCGGGTTGTACAGCTCCTGCCTTGGCTCTCCCTCTGCTGCCCTCACAAGCCACTGACTCGGGGACACTCGTGGCGTGGACCGCGAGAGGCTGTGAAGACACAGGGCAGGACAGCGGTGCAGCCAGATAGTTACTGAATTAAGTCAACCCTACAAGCCAATCCAATGTTGGATTTCCAGGTGTTAAGCCAAGTTAATTCTTTTCTAAAGAGAGGCTGGATTGAAAATTTCTGTCGCTTATAGCTTAAGCATCCTCATAGAAAAAGTAACTCAAAGGCTTTTCTCTTATTTGCTCCAGACCCGTTCTCAGCACTTTGCGCACATTACATGCACTTAACAGGCCAAATCACACAGCGAGAAAGTAGTCCAGATAAGGTATGAATTGAGAATTTCTTTTTGTTTCATAGTATTGTTGTGTCACTATTCCTGGGGAGATGGCAGTAAACGTCTACTCACCCCAGACAGGGATCAGATAACAGACCAACAAAGCAAAACTTGGTGAACCAATGGTTTTATTGGAGTTACTTACAGGGGTATGGTGAGGGGTTACTTACTAGAGCAGAAAAGATGCAAAGACAGATCTGCCTCACCAAAACCCATGCCAACATGGGTGATTGTTCATGAAAGAGGAACGCTGGAGTGCCCTGCACAACTTACAGGAAGCTCCACGACTCGCAGAGAATCTTTTCCAGGAAGCTCCGCAACTCGCAGAGAATCTTTTCCAGGCAGCTCATCTGGCCTGAGCCTCTTTCTGGCAGCTTGACTGGCTTTTTCTTCCTCCTGCTTCACTGGCTTTTCTGCCTCTTCTAGGTGGGTTGGCCCTTCTACATGTCTCTTGGCAGTTCTGAATGCTTCTATAAACTGGCAGAGGGGGAGGTCTAGTGAATCTCATTAGCTTGAGGAACTTCCTGAAGCTACTGAGTTGTTTACTTCCTGATTTAAAGAGCTTCCCAGCAGGGTGGACCATTTCATCTCCCTTTGGAACATACTGTGTCTTAAGTTTCCCTCCCAGATGGAATGATTTATCTCAGAGGAGATTGTTGCGTAACACATGATCCTTTTATGTACACATGTGCTTTTGGTATTTCTTCTTAAAAAGGATTCCAGTTAGCCTGGATTAAAGCTCCACCCCAATGGGTGCCTTGAATCTTAACCACCTCTTTAGAGCCTAAATTTCTTTCTTTTTTTTCTTAAGCCAATTTTTATTGAAGCTTTGTGCATTTCATTCAAAATTTCCAATCGTCTAGACCCATTCCCTGTTCATTGTCCCCCCCCACTACCCCCACCCAGAGCTCACGAATTCTGCCAAACATGTTTTTCATCTTTTTCTCAGTCTCCTTTAAAAGTTTCAATGCAGAAGTTTACAGTTTTGAGCAGAATTTCACCGTTTCAGTCAGTTCTTTGACCCAGTCTTTTTGTTGTTGTTCCTTCCAATCTGCATCACTCCAAAATATGCAAACATGCATGCCACATACATCTTTCAGCATCTTCAGCTTATGATTTCTTTTTTTTTTTTCAATTAGGCTGAAAGATGCCATGTTTGAAGGCTCCTCCTTGGCAAGCCCAAACAAACATCGACCCTAATTTTCTAAAAACACTAACATTGTGGTTAGGAGTTCAGTAGTGAAATTTGGGAGAGTGCACTTCCTTCCACAGGAATGGGAAGAAGTGGCCCTGGTGACCTGCAGAATGAGTGTCTTCTGAAGGAGAGCTGTCACTACTGGGAATACATCAGTCTCTGCCCTGAGAAAGAAGGCACAAGTCTGCCAGTTTGGAATTTTCATTTCATTTCACACTCATAATGCACATTTTAAGTGAAGATTTCCATTTTAAAAATTGGCATGTGGTTTAAAAAATGTGTTGGTAGCTGATGGCCTGTTTCCGAAATGTGGACTAAACAGATAGCGAGTGTGGATGTACGGCAATGGCCTATCGTGTTAGCGTTTTGCACTCTCCGCTGTCTCCAGCTCTAGTGCTATTTCATTGGAAATACTCATGCAGCATAGAGTATCCTGGCCCCAGTGAGCCATGGGTCACAGGTCATATATTTGTCCTGAGCTGTCTTCCAAGTTTCTGAGCCAGAGTGAGTCAAGTTTTGAGAACTTAGCTGTTCTTGGTAGATATATAAACTGTAATTGGTTCCACTAAGATGGAAATATATAGTTATGTTTAAAGAATCGATAGCTTCAGTCAATTATTAAAGTAGGTTAATAGCTACTGAGTGTCCAAGGATTAATGCCATGTATGCAGTGATCCATACCCTATTTTAATTATAATTGGTCTAGTCCTTAAAGCAAGGGGCTCCATCTTGATGAAGTATGCAGTGACTCCCTAATGATGAAGAGTAATATGTATATACAGGGACTGTTACAAAGAACCAAGTGATTAAAAGGGAAAAATAGCTGACCAGAGAAAATGCAATTTCAAGGAATTTTAAGGTTGAGAAGATATCTGTATCATTTTGATCTCAGTTTAGTCGTCTTGGCTAGGTCCCAGGACTGCAGAGTTTTCCAGTACCAGAAATACAATCAGGTGTGTGGTTAGAGAGAATGGTCTGGAAGATCTAACAGGCTACATTTGGAACATATCCAGACAAGAATATTTATCACAGTGATGCAACGTATGAGTGCATAAGACTTGGAAAGACCCCAATGTCATGGAATAGGCCCTACTGGAATAACAAGGAGTCCAGGGCCCTGAATAAATGGAGACTGAATAAATGGAGGGGTGAAACTCCTCATCTGGGAAAACTGTAAAGTAAGGGTGCAGTCACTAGGGTGCGTGTCTATTTTCTTTCTTGTTTGTTTAATGGGATTGGAGTTAAGACAAGAAGTGAAAAGGAAATTAAAGATTTGTCTTGATGCCTAGACTAAATGAGGGCAAGAGCCCAGGAGAAGGAGCTCATCTTGCAGCAGGGAGAAAATAAGCCTAAAGGCTTTCTAGGAAAATCCGAGGCAGAAACCAGATAGGTTATTACAGGCATCAGATGCAAAAACTAAACTAGCGTAGTTGAAGAGTAAATGTCGTTAACAGTGAAAATGAGTAGATCCAGAGAGACATCTCTTCCTTATGCAGCAGAAAGAATAAGAAATACCGAATATTCTATCTGTTTTCCTGTGCTTCCTAGATCCCAGATTCCCATAATTTGGTGGGATCATGCTATTAGTCTGCTCAGAGAAATGAGAGGGAGTAAGAAAGCATGTGTTCTTCCTAGCATGAGACTAAGAAAGTGTATGCACAGCTGCCTATTCTCCTTGTGGTGGATGTTGCCACGTGCCCATCTGCAACTCAGGAAGCAGGCTATTATTCCTCTAGCTGTTGGGAAAGTTGTTAGTTCAAAACTCTCAGCTAAATTTCTCTCCATAGAATAGAGCACATTCCCTAAGGTCAGACCCTGTCACTGGAGTCAGGCCTGTCAAAGGACTGGTTTAAGTTGACCAGAGAAGACCTAAGCCTTTGGAGTTAAAGTGAGACGGCTGAAACAAAACCACAGTAGTTCCCGAACTCCCATTTGGGTTGCCCAGGAACTTTGCTGTTACTGCACTGTGGTCCATTGGTTTTTTGCTTAACCCATTTCCCTCGTTCCCTCACACATATCAATTCTTAGTTCACAGCCTAATAACCCTTCTGTCCATAAATCTCTCAGTCTGTTTTCTAGGTAGCCCTACCTGACACACTTCTTTTCTCCCACTGATTAGAGTTAAATGTTCTAGATCTTGTAGCTATAAGCTGGCAGAAAGTCTCAGTCTGGACCAACCATTCAAAAACAGCTCTTGCAGATCTGCAATAGACATTCTTATGGGTGAGAAATTAAACGTTATTGTATTAAGCTACTGATATTTAGGGGTAACTTTACAATCACAGCAAATTCTTGTTTCTCTGATATACTAAATCTACTTACAGTATCCCTTATGCCCTTGTTGTATAGGGAAGTCTTGTCAGCAGTATCTGAGTCTCTTAGTTTTAGGCCATTTTCAAGATAACCCCATTGGTACTTTCTGGTCCCAAGGTAAGAGCCCAGAAATTAAGTAATAGAGCTTTTATGTACTATGTGCTATCCTAAGACAAATTGTTTGGGGCTGTAATTTTTTTTTTCTGGAAGTAACATAATGGCTCTATTTAATAAATGAGAGCACTTCAGGCTGGTGAAACATGGCTCCCTTTTACTCTTCTTCTCTGCAGTGTTCTTCCAAATCCACTGAGGTGGGAGGACAGGTGAGGAAGAGAAGATTGCAGAAGTTCGTCTCATAATGTCTCATTTCTGTGGAGCTTGACTAAATTCTTTCCCAGAGTCATACCAGGAAGAGACCTCAGATGTACTGTTTGTAAAACACTAAGCCTGTGCAAGTTTTTTCCAAGTGAAAATTTACCAAATACCCCTGAGTGGTATAGGTGGGACAGTGGAGTCAGCCAACCACACACGGAAAACTCTGACCCTGTGCATCAAAATAAGTCTCTCTTCCTTTAAGTTGGTTTTTCTCAGGTACATTGTTGGGGAAGCTGACTAAGACATATTGTTTCTCCTTTGCCCCAGTAGGTAGCCTGATCTTCCCTGTATACTCTATGGTCAAACCCAGCCACATTTTCCAGAAATTCAATTCTTTTTTTAGCCTTAGGGAATCACTGATTTTGATTGGTAAAAATCTTGGATCTGGTTTTTCTGAATTTTAGGGTTTTTTTCTAGGTGTGAATTGCCACTCTGAAGTGGGCGTGTGGAGAAGCTGAAGACCCTAAGCTGATCCTCTGATGCTACTGCAGATGACTTATAACTAGTTTGCACAAGAGCTACTTAAAGCCAAGCACATCTTTCTACAAGGAGTAGTGAAGGAAATATAGTCCTCATGTGACTAGAACCAAGTCCTCTCACTGTGAAATAATAACCATGAAATTATTGGGTTAGGAGTATTTGGCTCCTTCCTGATAGCATTACATAAGTTTTTATCAGGCAAAGTGTCTCTGAGCTCTGTGACACAAGTGATAGGACCCCAAAGAAACTGATTTTTTTAAATGTTCAAGTATTTGCTCTGGTGAGATTTGGGGAATTTATTCTGTTTCAGAAATAGATATGCACATAACATAGATAGAGAAATAGCTATGGCTATACAATCTACATTTTCCCTGATACAATAGATTCAGGAAAGAGGTTACTGAGCAGTCACTACTATTATTAACTACTCATGACAGTTATCTTTCTAAAGATAAAAAGCCAGATATTAGTAAGTTTTAAAAGAGTCCACTGTCACTTAAGTACTGAACATAGCGTGGATTTAATCAGGGGTCTCTCTGACCCCATAAACAGTTCTTTTCACGATGATCACCATTGGTTTCTGTAATAAAAACAAAATTACAGAAATCACTCATCCTTTAGAGACTTCAGTATTGTCTACAGTAAATAGAATTCTGAGTTGTTTGTAAATGTGAGAATATACCATTGGAGTCACTTACATTTGAAGCATTCTAAAACAATCTTTAGAATGTCACGAGATATTATTAAGATATATAAAAATAGGCCCACAGAAAATCTGAGATTTCAAGCTGAACAAATACTATTAACACTATAACATTCACTTATTAAATATCTATGATATTGTCAGCACTGCCCTAAGGAATTCTCAGGAATGATATTATTTATTCTCAAGATAACTCTAGCAACAAAATTATTATTATTCACATTTTATATACAGTGACACTGAGATATGGAGAATTTAATTATTTTGTCCAAAGTTACATAGCTAATAAATACTGGCTGTTATGTAGTCTAACTTTAAATATGTCCACAGCCATAGGAACAGTAGGGTAATTCTACAAGGAGCCAAAATAGTTTAAAAGTTCTTGTTAGGTGAATAAGAAAAAAGATTATGGTATTTGTTGGACAAGCCTAAAGAACAAAGTAATTCTGATAGTCTGAGGATTGGGGATAAGGGATGGCAGATAAATTGGCACATCTGGAACTGTTCGTTATTCCTTGTACATAAATTGAATCAGGTCAAGGCTCTTCTGTAATGTTCAGTATATAGAATGTCAAAAATAGAAGATTAACTACAAACACATATGCTATTCCATGATTCCAGACTTTATTGGAAGAGTAGTCAGTTATCTGATGGTTAGACAGCCTGGGAGACACCAGAAGCTCGCATCAAGCTTTCTCCTGTCTTCCTGGGATGTAGCAAATATGAGCACCTGGCAAGGATCAAGGGTTCCACTATACAATGTCTTTTAGCTCTTAAACAGAGGGTTAGGAGAATGAAATGGAAGAACTGTGATACTTGTAATATATTTTTTTATCACTGTACTCCAATAATAGGCCTGTGTTTTACAAGTCTAGGGAGGCCTGATGTGATTTGTTACATTGTCAGGGTTGGCTATGGCTGCATGATGTGGGTAGCTACCAACAACAGACACCTGTCTCTGGCTCAAGCATCTGTGTATAGATGAAGTTTAGTTACTCTCAACTGGGCTGAGCTAGGTTTAGCTGTAAACTGTAGAGTGGGATCTAGGTCATCTCCAGGCACCTCACACTTTCCTTAAGCCAACAGCCAAGAAACATTCCTGTCCTGGAGAAAGAAGCACAGAGGTCAAGTTAAAACATGTAAGCACAGTTTCACTTTTTACTGACATCACATCTGTGGACATTGTGTTCGTCAAGGCAAGTCACATAGCCAAAATTAAAGTCCAGTGTCAGGAAGATACGTTTGCCCACCGTGATGGCATGAAGGGAACTGTGGAGAATTGGAGCTCATGTAATTAAATCTAATGTTTATGGTGGGCCTGGGAGAGCACAAGGTATCAACATGAGTGCTAAGACATATGATTAAAAGCTATCATAGACACAAATAAGTTGTCCCTGCCAGGTTATTGTCTTTATTTCTAACTGACAGACACACACAGACATAGACAGACAGACAGACACAGATGCATACACATCTATACATAGAAGTTTTATATGGATCTTCCATCTCAGAGTCAATAATTGGGGTTACACCCAATTATTGGGATAGGAAGGAAGAAACAGCATGATATTGGGCAATTCAACATCTAGGAAGAGAAATTGTGGCCAAATAGGTAATCAACAAAAAGAATTTACAACAGGAAAAAATAAGAACCATTTCATAGAGAGCCAGTAACATGAAATCTAAGACAAGGTTGAGTTACAAAGCAGCAGATAGTCAGGTATTGAGTTCACTGCTGTGGAAACCAATAAACCACAAAAGTGTGTTAAGAAAGCACATTTTCTATCTCTTGGGAATTTTTTTCTCTTCAACTTCACTTGGGGTACCTCAACATCTTTTATTTCTTGGGACTTCTTCCCTCTTCACAGTCTGCTTAGACAACTCTGTGTGTCTTCGCACAGACTTTCAAGCTGGTTTCATTTTTAATCATGGTCTACATTGTCCTGTGTTAGTCTCATACCTTATTTGTCCTGTCATATTTGGATTTTCCTATTGAGTTTCTATAACTCTGATCTTGAAAGTTTATGATTCAGGAACTTCTGACATTTTCTCCTCATTATATAGCATAGTTAGCGATTACTGTTTAATGATACCTTTTCTGGCTCAATGTCAACTGCACTTTCTCACCCAGAGCCTGAGTTCCACATCTCACACGTCGTGGGGAAAAAAAAAATCTATTCTTCCTTTTCAATGATTTCCAGTTCCAATTCTAAAAGGAATATTCTCGTGTGCTTTAGGCTAACTTAAAATTTGTTGACTATAACTTATACCACTTCTCTATACTACTTCCTAGGTACTTCTGATGGCGAGATGAGGAAAAGAGGTGGGGGAGAAGGAGAGGAAAAGGGAAGGGGAAAGAGAGAGAGAGAGAAGGAGGAAACGAGAGACAGGAACAAGAGAGAGCTGCGGAGTAGGAAAGAAATAGAAGGCATGATAAAGAATTTCTGGGTTGAGGTCGGGGGAGAAAGGGAAGAAAGAACAGAGATGGATTGAGAACGGCGTGAGAAAAGTACACACGGAATGAATACAGAGCACAAAAGGACAGAGTGCCAAGAAAAGGTGGGGAAAATTGTTCTAGCAGATGGTGCCTAAAAAGTTCACCAGGTCCCGTGATTGTCATGTTTGAAATACATACCATACTACATAAAGGTAAGGGTACCCCAAACCACAGATACCCAGGCTGGTCTTTCCCTGTTATCCTCAGAACATACTGTCTTTATATATGTCTCTCAAATGAGAAAGCTGCAGCATTCCAACCATGCACATATATTTTTTTTTTATAGAAGGAAGTGTTTATTTGACTTACCGTTCCAGGGGGATATGAGTCCGTGATGGAAGGGAGGCATGGTGGCAGAAAAGGTGGCTGCAGCAGAAGCTGAGCACTCACATCTTCAAGCAGGCACCGGAAACAGAGAAAGAGCTGGAAATGGGACATGGCTTTAAACCCTCAAAGCCTTCCCACAGAGATGGGCTTCCTCCAGCACCAACTATCCATATTTTTGAGTCAGATATCTGCTGAGCGCTTCCACGTGGTAAGTGTTGCGTCAGTAACCCTCACGTGCTGACAGTGAACCACATGCCTTCTTCATGCAAATCCTGCTTCATAAGCTAGATTTGCCAGTTATACTTGCCAAGGTGTAAGAAGCTTACAAACTCAGACTGTCTCAGGAAAACTTATTTTCTATTTATTGTTTATGGAAAAGGGAACAAAGGTAGTTTAAGTGGACCCATACAGTGTCAATGCTTTTAGGTAAACCACTCATTTTTGGTGTGTACTGACCCTGTAAAAAGATTTCACAGGTGGTGGTGGCAAGCCTCGAGCCCAGATGTTGGTTACAGAATTCACATTCACTTCATCATATTGATGATGATGTCTGTAGACCAGGCAGAGCCTGGCAGCTGCACCCACTGCACATCATTCTAGGAGATGAGTCCAAATTCTCACCTGACATAGGGTCTTCTTGCTCCCAAATGCAGTGAGGAAGATTCTTATCTTGCTAAACTTTACTGTGCATTTCATCTTGCTGCGTTCTTCCACCTGGAAGTATTTTCTTCTTTGGTTTATGTTGACACCATGCTCTCGCTCTTATTTATTTTTTTTTCTGGTGCTTTGTTTTTCTATAATATTTGTGTTGGTATTGTAGTTTCTAGCCTCTTTAACATTCCCTTAATAATCTCATCAGGTGAACTTCTAATATTGTAACATTAACATGAATAAACTCTAGTATCCTTATATTTTTCTAGTTAATATTTATATAGCCCTGTGATGGCTAGTTTTATTTATTTATTTATTTATTTATTTAGTCTTTTTGAGACAAGGTCTCCCTGGAGCCTCAGGCTGTCCTGGAACTCACTCTGTAGACCAGGCTGGCCTTGAACTCACAGAGATCTGCCTGCCTCTGCCTCCCGAGTGCTAGGATTAAAAGCGTGCCCCACTACGCCCGGCTGATGGCTAATTTTAATTGTTGACTTGACACAATCTAGAAGCACTTGGGAAGGGTGTTTCAGCAAAGGTACTTTATAGGCTTGTTGTATTGCAGAGTATCCACTCTTTATCTAAAAGTCTCTCCTGAAATGAAAGTGCTCTCCATGCGAAGTCAATGTCCTACCAGTTGTTTTGTTGCAACATGTAGCTCAATGCTGGACACATAAAACAGATTTTCAGAAAAATATTTCTGAAGTGAATGTATAAATCAGATCTTTTCAAACCCTTTTGTCATCCCTAGTACAAGAAGCAAACATGAAAATCTGAAAACAGTTTTTCTCTTCTTCCTCCTCTTCCTTGTCTTTTTCCTCTTCCTCCTCTTCTTTCTTCTTTTCCTAAGTCCTTGGCAGGGCCCCTTTATCTCAGCAGGAGCCTGAGTACCTGCCCTTGATGTTAAAGCCACAGTCTCTCATCTGGCTTTCTTTGATATTCCTTGTCCAGGACAGAAAGCCCAAACTCTCTTAATATTTATTTATTTTTTTTCTTTCTTTCTTTCTTTCTTTCTTTCTTTCTTTCTTTCTTTCTTTCTTTCTTTCTTTCTTTCTTTCTTTCTTTCTTTCTTTCTTTCTTTTCTGCATTTCTGTGGTCACAGTCCCAGCTTCGGTGTGTCTGAGCTGCCTTATTTACCTTCCACTCCTGGCTTTCTTGATCTTGGGTTTCTACTACCTACCTCAGTGGCTGAATCAGATGTTTCTCTGGTTTACCAACTTGCTTCACCTCTGAAGCTTTCCCAGTTGCCAGAACCATTTAAGACGACCAGGCTGTCACCACTGCCCTTAGACACCTCTGAACTGAGAACAGATTATAATCATTTCCAAAATTTGTTTAGCAAATGTCTGCAGCAGTTTGGACCATGACAGTATTTCAAGGTAAATAAGCGGCTCCTCTCCTTTATGCCATTTTCTGACAGATTCTTCACCAGGATATTATAGGAATGTGCTTGGCATCTCTTTTGTTCTACGTTTGCCCTTCCCATTGCTTCCTCTGCCTTTGTATGTGGTCGCAGGAAGGAGGGAAGGAAGGAAGGGCAGGCCACCATCAATGCCCTGTGAAGTAGACTGTGTTCTGAGAATGCAGAATCTTAACTTTACTTATATCTCTTTGGTCTAACTGCTAACATGCCTTGTTTGTTCATTCGTAGTGTATTTAATGCCTGTGCCTGTGTGTGACACCACTGAGAAATGTTCAGTAGCACCTGCCTGGGGTGTGAAGGTTAATATCTATTCTTCTATTTTCTGATTTCTGAACTTCAGGAGAAGGTAAAGCTTGATGCTGAAAGGGAAAAGCTAGAGAGGCTTCAGGAGCTCTACTCCGAGCAGAAGACCCAGCTGGACAATTGTCCTGAGTCCATGAGGGAACAGTTACAGCAACAACTCAAGAGGGTCAGTAGCAACAGGAATGTACCATTTGCTTTGCTTTTTTTTCTTTTTGATTGCATTCTGCTTACCTATGACTTACTACTACACATACCATAAGCTTCCCCAATTTCTAGTCTTTACCTATGACTTACTACTACACATACCATAAGCTTCCCCAATNTGTTCTGGACTCCTCTGTAGACCAGGCTGGCCTTGAACTCACAGAGATCCCCGCCTCTGCCTCCGATGCTAGGATTAAAAGTGTGCCCCATACGCCGGCTGATGGCTAATTTTAATTGTTGACTTGACACAATCTAGAAGCACTTGGGAAGGGTGTTTCAGCAAAGGTACTTTATAGGCTTGTTGTATTGCAGAGTATCCACTCTTTATCTAAAAGTCTCTCCTGAAATGAAAGTGCTCTCCATGCGAAGTCAATGTCCTACCAGTTGTTTTGTTGCAACATGTAGCTCAATGCTGGACACATAAAACAGATTTTCAGAAAAATATTTCTGAAGTGAATGTATAAATCAGATCTTTTCAAACCCTTTTGTCATCCCTAGTACAAGAAGCAACATGAAAAATCTGAAAACAGTTTTTCTCTTCTTTCTCTTCCTTGTCTTTTTCCTCTCCTCTTCTTTCTCTTTTCTAAGTTCTCCCCCTTGGGCCTTTTTCTTCCTCCTCCCCGCCTCCTCCCGCTTTTCTCTCCCCCCTCCCCCCCTTTCCTTCCCCGAGTCCCTCCCCCTCTCGTCCCCCCCCCCCGTTTCCCCCTCCCCACCCCTGTCCCCCCCCTTGGGCGCCCTTATCTCAGCAGGAGCCTGAGTACCTGCCCTTGATGTTAAAGCCACAGTCTCTCATCTGGCTTTCTTTGATATTCCTTGTCCAGGACAGAAAGCCCAAACTCTCTTAATATTTATTTATTTTTTTTCTTTCTTTCTTCTTTCTTTCTTTCTTTTCTTTCTTCTTTTTTTTTTCATTTTCTTTCTTTCTTATTTCTTATCTTTCTTATCTTTTCTTTTCTTTCTTTCTTTTCGCCTCCTGCAGCTTATCTTGAAAAAACCAGGGAGAAAGCCAGTTTAGGGGTAAGGAAGTGCAAAATCGTGTACACTGATAATGGCAATGTGGTTTTCTGTATAAACTTTCTCCCATCCCCTTGACAAACCTTTATTCTATTTTGCTCAATATCTGTGTGGTTCTGAGGGAGAAAACCTTGATTGACAGCCAGTTTTCAGTTTCTGCCCCACCTCCTTAGCTGATCTTGGCACCGTAGCAGCAAGCATATGGTAAAACTCAATAAATATTTGTTGGATTGGATTATTTTGGTGGTAAGGGAAATGAACCCTGCAGAGCCTCACAAAGCACGTTGGTCAGGAGCTTGGTTTGCATTTGATCAGTTTAGAACCCGCAGGATTATAAAGGTGATGGGTAAACACTGACTTCAGAACTCACTGTGCTTTCCTTATTGTCTTCCTCTATTTTACCTCTAGTCCCAGAGACAAATCTTAGGAGATAATAAGGTTAAGGTATTTCTAAGGGCTACATGAAAACAATTCAGTTGACCTAGACTTTGGTGAGAGTTTCCGGACTGACCCAGTTGCTAACATATAGTACACATTACAGGAGATTAGAATGAATTTACAGGGTCCTCATCATGATTCCAAGTACAGGTGATGCTGTTCAAAGAATGTGAAGGACCAAGGCCTGCCATTACATATTTCCTTACTCATTTACTGCCCTGTCAAATCACTTATCCTGGAAATGGTGACAGAGCGTGCACAATGGGATAATTTTTCCTTTGTTGTCTTATTCATGCAGCATGATCAGGGAGCAGAAGGGAGAGATGATTGTTTAATCGAAACAAGAACTAAAATAAAAAATCGGTTGCGTTCATTTGGAGCAGTGTTTCAACTGTTTCAGTAAGACTGATATGTTTATATGAATTATAAGATAAGAATGATATAAATTCAGTGATTCTTCGTATCAGCTAAATGCACTTATATTTGCATTTAAAACTTGTTTCAGTAGTTATGCAGTAAAACTCATGATAGTAATTTAAGTGCTTAATTTTTCTTAGAAAAAATGAACTTCAAATTAAAATACACTATAAATGGCAGTTTGAGAATGATGACATGCAGGAAAGAGAAATATTTGTATCTCTATGCCTCGAATGCCTCTCCTCTAGGTTTTTGGAATCAGAAGCTCCATATGGCATTTTCATTTTGCACTGAGCTAGGCAAATTGTGTAGCTTGCTCTGACCATCAAACTGATGATTTGAGGATTCATTCACTTGATAAATGTTGACTGAATATCCATTAGTGTGTAGACCTAGAGAGATAGATTGACTAGAGGAACACTACAGTTGCAAAGTAGAAACAAAGGTGAACTATGGCAGCAGGCAAGTACCCATAAGTAATACTCTGCTGTAAGCTGGGAGCCAGGGAGGCTTCCCTCAGGTGTGTCCCTGGGAGTCACAGGGATGAGGCTGCAGTGGATGTTGCCTGAGCAAGTTCCTTTGAGCACTGACGGAAGCTGTGCTAGCCACTTTGCTTGGGGATGGAAGGAGAGTCCAAGGAGTTAAGATATGGTTTGAAACTTCAACCAAAGGAGATATATGTGTTCACACTTGATTAAATATCAACCGTTTGTGGTTCTTATAAAGCATTTCTCATTCTTTTCAGTGGTCCTTACCTCCTCAAAGTTAGTGCAAAAATTTATATCGTATTGAGGTTTGGACATTGCACACATGGTTTTGACTTATTCAAATAACTCAGGAACACTGTGAACTAAGCCTTATAGCATTTTTTTTGTTAGAAAAGCTTATTTTTTTTCTCAAATGGCACCTTTATGACACAAACGAATTTGTTCATTCTGCTTCTCTCAGCTCTCAAACCTAGCTACTCACAAAGTGAATTAATAAGAGAGTGACAAAGAATCTGGCACAAAATGATAGTTCTTGGGATTCTGAGATGATAGTAGTCTTTCAATGAGGCTTTCTAGAATCCAGGAGCTCATTGCTTCATTTGGTCACATGTGCAGTATATATAGAGGTTCTTCTTCTCCTTAGGTAACGAGATGGGAATGATGCAGAGATGCTTCATACTTCATGGGATTCTTGGCTGTGTCTAGTAGAAGGTATGCATTTGTTAACTGATTATGAATATAATTGTAAATTGTGTTTTGTTCCATAAAATAAATGCTTAAAATCTGTATTTTTATAAAAGGGAAGCCAGACCTAGCTGAGAAGAGAGGTGAGGGTCATTTTTACCCAGACTATGCTGACTGAAATTCTGGGCTGGGTAGATAGAGCAATAGCTCTCAGCTTGGTGGAAAATGGGCACTTGTTGTGCCTGGAGTCTGTCCCTGATTTAAGATTCCACCATTGAGTTAAGGAAATTTCTTCTCTGAGATTTGCAAATTCAGCTACATAGAGTCTGCCCTTCTGGAAGCACAGGTACACTTAAGTTATTACGTTAATAGTGTGGACTGCTTAGAGTATTATTTGGTAAACAAATAGCAAATAGCATTTAAAACTTTAGCCATCATTGAGAGTTCGTGCAGTGCCGCGGAGGTCACAGGAGGGTGTTGGATTCCCCTTGAACTGGAGTTCTCCTGGAATTGGAGTTACAGATGGTTCTCAGCTGCCATGTGGGTGCTGGGGATCAAACCCTGGTCCTCTGCAAGAGCAGTAGGCACTCTTAACCGCTAGGCCATCTCTCCAGCCCCAAGTTATACTTCTTTTTACCTGCATGCAACTTTACTGTTAAAATGTGAATCTCTAAATGTGTTTTGGAATTAACCTAAAGTTTATTTTCACAATTTGTAATTTTGATTTACGTGTGGAGTGTATATATGCATATTTTGGAACAATATAAAATTAAAGGGAACAAAGAAAGAGAGAGCAAAACGTACTCAAAGAACTGACCAAAACAGCAAACTTGTGCATGGAAAAGGTTATAAAAGACTGAGAAAAAGATGCAAGACAGGATTTAACATGTATGACAGACTCCATGAGCTCTGGTGGGGGCTGGAGGGCATGAGGGGTGGGCATGGATGGGGGAATGAGTCTAAATTTGATTAAGAAATGTTGTTATGGGGAGCTGCCGGGAATGAAGGGGGAGGGGCGGCGTGTGGAGGAAGTGGGGGATTTGGGTGGTGGGGCGGTCAGCAGCTGTGAGAGCGTGGGCCTGAGGAAAGACTGCTGGCTGCTGCAGACACACAAGCTGGGCCTGGAGCTGAGTTTCTGGCGCCCCTGCCAGGGAGGAAGATCTTAGCAAAGCTATGATTGAAGATGGTGCTTCTCAGCTCCAAGAAGTCATTTGACAGGAACTAGAATTATCTGTGAAGAGGAATTAGAAAAAATACCACAGCACCCTCACATGAGTTTGAGCACACCAAAAACGACCTTGATGGATTTTGGAAGCTGTTTCATAGATTTGTGCAAGAAAAAAGACCTTCTGTGAATTGGGGGAAAATCCAGAGAACTCCAGAAGATTCGATTCAACCCTATGAAAAGATAAAGGCCAGGGGCTTGCCTGATAATAAATCTTCTATGTTGAATAAACCGGTGGGCTAAAAAAGTTTCTTACCATAAAATGTCCTCTTAAGAGTCTAAAGATTTCACAATCAGCAGGTACTTTACCCTGTTGTACTCTGCAGTGTCGATTTTAAAGTAGTGTGTTCTGCAATATACTTTTATCTATGGAGAGAACAGATGGAGCAATTACCTTCCTTCTTTGAAGATCCTAAAAATTAGTTCCTCCTAAAATGCAATATTATTTAATCTTAGAACTGGGTCTGGTCTGCTGGAAGATCTTTTAACAGAAGCCTCGGTGATGATCACTTTGAATTGCCTGCAATTTCAAATATAAAGTGATAAAACACTGAAAAAAAAAGAAATGTTGTATGAAATGTGCTCAATAAAAATTAATTCAACATATGTGACAGATGTATTATGGATCATTTTCAGTTTGATGCTTAATGTGTTATCATTTTTCATTGAATAATAAATGATGTATAATCACAAAAAATGAATTGAAAAATATATATTCTTTACAGTTTTAGAGTCACACCCCTATGGTAATTTTCTTAAGGCATGGATGTAATGTTTTAAATTCTGAATAGAAGTTTCAACCAACTACTATAATTATAGAAAAATGTGTTGAGAATTATTGTGAGCTCTATGAATGGTCACTTAAAATAAACATCCCATGAATGCATATAAAGATGTTTTCTGCTGTTGGTAGATGCTCTGTGTGGGTACTCATGTTCATACATACATATTTCTCAAGTGTAGGAACTGATTTAAAATTTCTGTATCCTACTTTTTTGTTTGCTTATTCTGTTAATTATTAAAAGAAACACGTTTTTAAATCCCCCACTACAATTTTGTATTTTATATTTCTCCTTGTAGTTCTGTCAGTATTTGCTCTTATGCATTTTAAGATTATGCTATTAGGTGCATGAAAATTAAAAATTAAAAAATAAAATGTTACACTAAAAAAAGTTCTTCCTTTGGCCTCCATCCTGTTTTAAGAAAAACAGCCTAACATTGAAATTGTGCCCTGGGGAATCACTGTCAAGAACTTCTTAGTCTTGTCATTTAGGATTAGATGCTCACAGTTGGATGGATTCCCTAAAAGATTGCTCAAGATGGAAATACTTGAGAAATGCTACCAGACATAAACTGATAAAATGGATGGGGAGAGTTGAGGTAGAAACTTGGTACAGAAAAAGAGCAACAATAACAGGAGAGAGGACATCTGGAACAGACCCCAAGTAGGTGAGATAAGGTCTAGAGAGCTCACTGGGAGAATTGCCTGGAAGCAGTGGGCAGAAAAGCAGATTTGATTTTACAATGGTATCTAGTCACAGAAAATAAGCAGACTGTTTGGGATGAGACACACACAAAAATAGGATCACAGCATGGGGAGGAGATTGTCTTGTTTTTCAGTAATACAGTTCTCAGAGAAAAGGCTATTCTATTTTGTTAGCTCAGCAGCAGGACAGAGATGAATTGGAAGAAGTTCTGAGCAGAGCAATGAATGGATAGGCAGTTGGCTTCAGGAGAAGGAGGCGACCATGTGTAATGCTTTTAAGGCACTGTCATCATCATTTCCTGTTACAGTGCTAGGGATCAGAGATACCAAGTGGGGAGTGAAATTACCTGGCTGCACAGAGACTTGCTGGAAAATGATGGCATACCGTTAAGGACAACAGAAAATAGTATAAGCTGAGGAGAATCGATTTATTAAGAATTGAGTGGCTTAGCTGAAGTAGGAGCAACTTAATATAAAGCATGCTCTCAGCTATGGTGTGCCTATAGGTTTGGTTATAAACAAACTATATTCTTTCTATTTCTTGTTGAACATTCTTTGTTCCCTCTTGAAGGTCTCTACTGTTTGTTTTATCTAAATTAGGCATTGCTCACCTCCTGTCTCCCCATCTGAGGCCTTCAAATGGCTAGCTTCCTCTTCTTACTGTCAGGTCTCATGTTCCAGCTTCAATGTTTCCAAGTTTTCAAATGAGGCTTTGAACAGTCTAGGAACTTGACGAACGTTACATTGGCTTACTCCAGAAGCCAAGCCTTCTAGTTTCAGAGCTGCTTTCTTCAGCAAGAAATAGACATTTCTATTGAAAAAAAATATAATGCAGTATTGTTATATCACACGAGACAGATTAGTAACAAATTCTCATGTTAACTCTAAGAAATTTCAACTAAAAAGGAGAATAACTGGTTATCAGTCATCGCTTGGGATATCTTCAACAAAGCTTTCCAGCAAAAATAGATTGAAACTTGTAGGCAAACTACCAATCTATAGAATGCCAGATGATTAGGCTTTTAATAAAGTTCACTAGAATAATTGTAAAGGGGATCTCTGCTGATGAATTACATATATAACACTCTTGGGATAATGAAGTATTCTAATTAACTAAAGCTCTTATTTAAAAACTAATAAATCAGAAAAGTGCCTCATTTAGTGAGACTGTATTTGTTATTTCCTTGTCTCTAACTGAATCATACATTCTCTGTGCCACAACTCATGTCATTCTGACTACATCCCTATGAGGTGGGTTCTGTTATGTATCCATTTTTACAGATGAGGGAATTGATATTTAGAGAGGTTAAATGATTTCTTGGGGGTTATTATTGCACATTAGTAATGGGAACACGTGAATCAGGCAATCTGATTCCTGATTCTATAGACACCACACCCATAAAATACACTCAACTGCCTTTAAATGTATTCTGGCAGTTATTTGTAATAATATAAAATAACTATAAGTTACAATTTTCCTATTCTATCTCAAGTATAATACTATGGCCTTTCCTATATTTCATCAAATTCTTTACATATATATAATTACTTACCAAGATTTTAGTGGGCATGTGCTATGTCCCCCAGTAAATACATAAGATGTGGGCTATTGAGTGGCTTCAGATGTCTCACAGTGGAAAAGACACATTGAACCATGATACTCCATTTGTCTGTAATTTTCCCACAAAGATTTGAACATCTTGCAGGGGATAGTGGCCTGAGTCTTATTCTTCAAGCATATATTCACCTTCTTCACCAACTCTATTTGAGACTTTCAGCTCCCTGCACTGACCTGTCTCTGACTCCAGTAGTTTTGCTTTCCCTCACTCTTGGGACATTATCTTGCACTAAACCCAAGAAACAAGAGAGCACTTTGGGTTCTACCGGCACTCATGGGCACTCTACAGTGAGTGGGTAGGTAACTCCCAAAGCTGTGTTTCTTTCACAATTGATAATTTCCACTGCTTTAGAGTTTAGCTCAATTCTTTTTTTAAAATTTATTTATTTATTTTTATGTGTATGAATGTACTGTGTGCATGTAGGTTTGTGCACCTATGTCGTGCAATGCTGCGGAGGTCAGAAGAGGGTGTCGGATTCCCTTGGAACTGGAGTTAAAGACGGTTCTCAGTCGCCATGTGGGTGCTGGGGATAGAACCCGGGTCCTCTGCAAGAGCGGTCGGCGCTCTTAACCGCTAGGCCATCTCTCCAGCCCCTAGTCAATTCTTAAGATCCAAAATAGATCATTGCCTTTACAGAGTAGGGACACATAATTGATATTTGTTTAAGAAATGGTTGAAGAGATCCAACCTAGATGAGGCTTAAAAAAAATTTTTTTTTCCAGCTGGAATAATTTAAGTACTTTCTTAAAACTGTTACCCAGAGCTGTAATTTCTTGTGTTTTAATGTATGTATAGAAACTTGAGGGGCTGGAGAGATAGCCTAGAGGTTAAGAGTACCGATTGCTCTTGCAGAGGACCCGGGTTGGATCCCCAGCACCCACACGGCGGCTAAGAACCCTCTGTAACTCCAATTCCAGGAGAACTCCAGTTCCAGGGGAATCCGAGACCCTCTTCTGACCTCCGCGGAATTGTACGACACGGGTGCACAAACCTACATGCACACAGTACATTCATACACATACGAAAATAATAATAAATAAATTAAAGAAACTTGAAACCTTGTTAGTGTGTATAGGGTTTTCTATATTAGCATTTTTTTCGCCTTTTCAAGACAGGGTCTCCCTGTAGCCCCAGCTGTCCTGGAACTCACTCTGTAGACCAGGCTGGCCTTGAGCTCACAAAGATCTGCCTGCTTCTGCCTCCTGAGTGCTAGGATTAAAAGCGTGCACCACCATGTCCGACAATTATTAGCATCTTTCACAGGGAGACATACTACCTTCAGAAAATGAACAAACTCAAGTCTATTTCTTTATATATATCACAACATGAATGAGTGGCTGAATCAAAGAGTGAATGGACGCGTCGTAAATGAATGATAGAAATGGTAGAAAAGATTTAATCTTAGGTCTTGTATTAAATTCTTCTTTCCATTAAAGAGACATTTCAGTGAGGAGTGCACAGAGCTTAGATCGGGGATTTCCCAGGACCACCTGAAACACAGGTAGGAGCCGGGCACTTCAGCCAGGCAGATTGTTGGATAATTCTATCACTGGGTTGCTGGATAATTGTTTCGTTGGTCTGTTGGATAATTAAATCATTGTCTTGGGGGAGTGGAGACGCCCTGTTAACTCGTATAAGAGGTGGGCCTGTTGCCACTGTGAGACTTGAGTGCACAGAGCTTAGATCAGGGATTTCCCAGGACCACCTGAAGCACAGGTAAGAGCCAGGCACTTCAGCCATGCAGATTATTGGTTAATTCTATCACTGGGTTGTTGGATTTCCCAGGACCACCTGAAACACAGAGTACAAGCCAGGCATATTCTCCCCCGCCCCCAACTGGAATTGCTGAGGGAGTGCCCAAGTGGATTATTTGGAGAACAGAAAGGGAAGAGTGACTTAGACTTCCAGTATATAAATAAAATTGAAAGCCTAAAACTTAGACAAGTCAACAGTCCATAAACAAGGAGAAAAACAAATCAAACAAACAAACAAACAAACAAATAATGAAGGCATCTGAAAGAGGCAAACAAAGCCAGCCTTCAACATGGTGAAGAGGCATTTGGGATTCACATTGGAATACAGGCAAAGAGAAACCCACATGTCAGGGACACAACAAAGGGACAACATGGGAAAGGTGCAGAATAATTCCACACCAAGCTCTACCAATCCTGTAGAAGATTCCTACAGGGGGATCCCCCTGGGGATGGCTCAGGACACATATCTTAGAGGAACAATTGCAGACATATTCAAAGAAATCAAAGAATATAAAGAACAAGTCAGAGAACTAAGGTGAGAGAATGAAAAACTCAAGAAGGACCTAGAGGGAGAGAATGAAAAACACTGGAAGGAAGTGGAAACACTGAAGAAGGAAACCAACTTGCAAAGCAAGGAGCTATAGGAAGAGATTGAGAAGCTCCAAAAGGAAGTGGAAATACTAAAGAAATCACAAGATGAAATGAAAAAGGAAATCAAACACTCATTCAATCAAGATGAAAGGAAAGGAAAAAGCCTCAGAAGTAGAATGGAGGAAGCAGAACAAAGAATATCAGACCTGGAAGATAACACAAAACAACTAAAAATCTCAAGTAAAGATTATGAAAAATTTAAAAATACACCAAAGTGGAACAACCAGGAATTGTGGGACACTATGAAAAGATCAAACCTCTGCATCATAGGGGTAGAGGAAGGAGAATAATCCCAAGAGAATGGTATTTATCAGATCTTCAACAGAATAATAGATGAAAATTTCCCCCAAACTAAAAAAAAGACAAACCAATACAAATACAAGAAGCACATAGAACTCCAAACAGACAAGATCAGAAAAGAAACTCCCCACGCCATATCATAGTTAAAATGCTAGGCACTCAAAAGAGAAGACAAAGATCTCTTGTGAAAGCCACAAGAGAAAAACAATAAATTACAGTAAAAAGGCGGAAATCCTATTAAATTACAACACTGAACTTCTCGTTATGCAAATATATGAAAGCAAGAAGAATGTCTGGAGCATAAAGCTATCCCCAATGTTTAAAGGACTATGGATGCCAACCCAGGTTACTATGCCCAGCAAAAATGTTGATTATAGTTGAAGGAGAGAGAAAAATCTTCCATGACATAAACAAGATGACAGAATACATGTCTGGAAAAGCAATCCTTCAGAGAATACTTGAAGCAATTCAAAGGACAGAAGAAAGGAGCAACTATTTCCAGGCAACTAGAAAGAGAAATTAATAAAAGCATAACTGCAGAAGTAGAAACCTAGACCAAAAATGCAAATGGATAATAAGGTGAAAGGAAGCAACATACATCTTTCAGTTATAACCTTAAATATTAATGGACTAAACTCCCTAATCAAAAGACATAGAGTGGGAGATTGGATTAGGAAACAGAACCCATCTATATGCTGTCTACAAGAAACCCATCTTACCCTCAAGGATAGGCACCAACTTAAAGTGAAAAGTTGGAAAAAATATTCCAAGCAAATGGTACCAAAAAGAGAGAGGTGTTGATATTTTAATATCAGACAAAATAAACTTCAAAGTAAAAGAAACCAGAAGAGACAAAGAAGGCCATTACATCTTTATCAAAGGAACAATTGACCATGAAGATTTCACAGTCATGAATATATATGCAACAAACTCTGGTGCAACAAACTTTACAAGGACAATTCTCCAGGACCTCAAGGCACTGATTAAACCCAGCACACTCATAGTATGAGACTTCAATACCCCACTGTGCCATTTGGACAGGTCAACCAGACAACGAATAAACAGAGAGACATCTGAACTCAATGATACGATACACCAAATGGACGTCACAGACATCTACCGAATATTCCACCCAAATACCAGAGAATACACTTTCTACTCTGCACCCCATAGAACATTCTCCAAAATCGACCACATACTGGGACATAGGAAAAAACCTCCACAAATACAAAAAGATTGAAATAATTTCATGCATTCTGTTAGACCACAGTGCAATAAAGCTCAATATTAACATCAGGATAAGCTCTACTATCTACAAGAACACATGGAGACTAAACCACACACTCTTGAATAATGAATGGGTCAAGGAAGAAATAAAGAAAGAAATAAAAGCATTCCTGGAACTGAATGACAATGATAATACAACACAACAAATCCTATGGGATACTTTAAAAGCAGTCCTAAAAGGTAAGTTTATAGCCCTGGATTCCTACATTAGAAAAACAGAAAGAGCACATGTGAACAATATAACACTGCAGCTAAAAACACTTGGGAGACAACAACAAATGAACCCTAAACACAACAGACAGGAAGAAATAACAAAAACCAGAGCAGAAATCAATTAAATAGAAACAAAGAAAACAATACAAAAAAATCAATAAATCCAAAAGTTGGTTCCTTGAGAGAATAAACAAGATAGACAGACCTCTAGTCCAGTTAACCAAAAGGAAGAAAGAACCACTCCAAATCAATAGAATCCATGATGAAAGGGAAATATTCCAATGGACAATGAAAAGATCCAGACAATCATATGGGAATACATCAAAAACCTATACTCTACTAAGTTTGAAAACCTAGGAGAAATGGATGAATATCTGAAATCCTGGGAATCACCAAAGCTTAACCGAGAAGAGATTGACAGCTTAAACAGAACCATAATATATGAAGAAATTGAAGATGTAATAAGAAATCTCCCAACTAAAAAAATCCCAAGCCCAGATGGTTTCATGGCAGAATTCTATAAAACACTTCAAAAAGACTTACAACCATAATTACTCAAATTGTTCAAAAGGATACAGAGGGAATTCCCCTAAATTCCTTCTATGAAGCCAGCATCATTCTAATACCAAAACCAGGCAAAGATACAACCAAAAAGAAGAACTATAGACCCAGCTCATTAATGAACACAGATCCAAAAATTCTCAACAAAATACTTGCAAATGACATACAGACCCACACTGAGAAGATCATCCACCATGACCAAGTTGGATTCATACCAGAGATGCAGAGATGGTTCAACATATGAAAATCAATAAATATCATAAAACACATAAATGGACTGAAAAACAAAAACCACAGGATTATCTTAATTGATGCAGAAGAATCCTTTGACAAAATTCAGCATCCCTTCATGCTTAAAGTCCTAGAGGGAATTGGATTGGAGGGATCATTCCTCAATGTAATTGAAGCCATATACAGGAAACCCACAGCCAACATCACCCTAAATGGAGAAAAGGCAGAAGCATTCCCCTTAAAGGTAGGAACTCGGCAAGGCTGCCCCTGTCACCATTCCTCTTCAATACAGTGCTTGAAACACTTGCTAGGGCAATAGGCAAGAAAAGGAAATTAAAGGAGTACTAATTGGAAAAGAGGAAGTCAAGCTATCCCTTTTTGCTGATGATATGATTTTTTACCTATGGGATGCTAAAAACTCCACCAGAAAACTCCTAGAAATGATTAAGAGTTTCAGTAAAGTGGCAGGATGCAAAATTAACCTAGAAAAATCAGTAGCCTTTCTTTACACCAAAAACAAGGAACTGAAGAAAGAATACAAGGAGACCTTCCCACTCACAATAGCCTTAAAAACAATAAAATACCTAGGAACAAACCTAACCAAAGAGACCAAGGATCTCTACCAAAAAAACTTTAAACCCCTGAAGAAGGGAATTGATGAAGACATCAGAAGATGGAAAGATCTCCCATGCTCATGGATTAGGAAAATTTATATAGTAAAAATGTCCATTCTACCCAAACTCTTGTACAGATTAAATGCAATCCCAACTAAAATCCCCAAGAGTTTCTTCACAGGCTTGGAAAAAAGAGTCCGTAATTTCATATGCAAAAACAAAAGACCCCGAATAGCCAAAGCAACCCTGAGCAAAAAGAACAATACAGGGGAGATCTCTGTACCAGACTTCAAACTATACTGCAGGGCTATAGTCATAAAAACAGCGTGGTACTGGCACAGAAACAGACCTGTTGACCAATGGAACAAAACTGAAGATCCAAACTTGTGCACATACAATTTCAGCCGCCTCATATTTGACAAGGGGCCAAGAAGACACAATGGAGAAAAGACAGCATCTTCAGCAAATGGTGTTGACAAAACTGGACCACCACTTGTAGAAGAATGAATTTAAACCCCATCTCTCGCCCTGTACAAAAGTCAACTCCAGATGGATTGAAGACCTCAACATGAAACCGAAAACTCTGAAGGTGATAGAAGAAAAACTTGGCAGCAGCCTACAAGACATAGGTGTAGGAAAAGACTTCCTAAATCAGACAGCAGCTGTGCAAGAAATAAGATCGACAATTGACAAGTGGGACCTCATTAAACTCAAAAGCTTCTGTAATCAAAAGAAACAAGGAAGTGAAGAAAAAAACACACAGAGTTGGGAGAAAGTTTCACCGCAGATATATCTGACAAAGCATTGATTTCCAGAACATATAAACTACTCAAAAAACAAAGAAGAAAGAAAACAAATGACCCACTCAAAAGATGGCACAAAGAGCTGAACAGAGACTCCACAACTGAGGAATTAGAGATGGCTGAGAATCTTATAAAGTGTTCAATATCGCTAATAATTAAGGAAATGCAAATTAAAACCACTTTAAGATATCATCTCACTCTGATAAAACTGACTGGCTAGGATCAAGAAAACAAATGATACCAAGTGCTGGAGAGGTTGTGGGGAAAGGGGAACACTCATCCATTGCTGGTGGGACTGTAAACTCATACAGCCACTATGGAAGAAGAGTGGAGAACCCTTGGAAGTCTCAAAATGAGCTTGCCACCTGACCCAGTCATACCATTCCTGGGTATATACCCACAAGACTCATTCTACTGCAGAGATACATGCACAGCCATGTTTATTGCAGCTCTCTTCACAACAGCAAAGAGCTGGAACCAACCCAAGTGCCCCTCAACTGACGAGTGGATAGAGAAAATGTGGTACCTGTACATGATGGAGTTCTATGCAGCGGTTAAGAAAGATGACATAAACTTTGCAGGTAAATGGATGGAGTTAGAAGATATCATGCTGAGTGAAGTAACAGAGTCCCAGAAAAACAAACAATGAATAGGATCCCTTATCTGTGGATGCTAGTGCCAATTACCTAATTGTGTGGCAAACTGAGCAACGTTAATGTTATCTGAAAACAACTATTGTGAAAACAACTATATTGTGAATTCCTTAAGAAATAAGACCAAAAAACACAATTAATTAATTAATTACTTAATTAATTAAAAAAAGTAAAGAGACATTTCAGTGACAGAGAGCTTGCCTAGCAAACATGAGACCCCATGTTTGATCCAGGACACTACCACAACAAAGTATTTGCACTCCTTTCCTCTACTTCTAAACACATATCCTCAGAGAACAAATGACAAGTGTTTTTTTTTTTTTTTAGCTTGGTGGACACTTTTAAATATATTTTACTTATTATTTTTATTTTATGTGTATGAGTGTATTGTCTGCATGTATGTAAGTAAACCCATGTTGTTCAATGCCCATGGAGGTCAGAAGAGGGCAGTGGATTCCCTGGAACTAGAATTACAGTTGGTTGTTAACCACCATGTGTTGCTGGGAATGGAACCCAGATGCTAAGAACTACCAGTGCTCTTAATCACTGAGCCAACTGTCCAGCCTTGGTGGACACTTTTTAGAGAGCATCTAGAGATCCTCATAACTGAATTTTAATCTTCCAGACCAAAATATGCTCCATGAATAAGAAGTTCAGTGGAAAAATAACCTGAGGTTTCTTTTCTTTTCTTTTCCTTTTTTTTTTTTTTTTTTTTTTTTTTTTGAGACAAGGTCTCCCTGTAGCTCCAGCTGGCCTGGAACTCACTCTGTAGACAAGGCTGGACTTAAATTCACAGAGATCTGCCTGTCTCTTCTTCCCAAGTGTTGGGATTAAAGGCATGCACCAGCAAGCCTGGCTGATTTATTTGTGTGTGTAAGTATTTTGCCTACATGTATTTATGTGCAACACATGCATACCTAGTGCCCATGGGGGCCCGAGGAGGGTGTCAGATCTTCTGTAACTGGAATTACAGTTTGTTGTGAGCTGCCATGTGGGTGCTAAGAACCATGCCCAAGTCGTCCGGAAGAGCAGTAAGTGCTCTTTACTGCTGAGCCATCTCTTCAGCTCATATTGAGTGTTTTTGGATAACAATGATTAATCCACTTACTTTGCACATAGTTGTGAGAAACATCAAATAAATATAAAAGTAAAATACATTACTATATTACTGAATAGGGGGTATGGTGTTAAGCTAGCACTGTAGGTGATGGAAAAATGGCTCACTAAAAACAAGGTTGGGGATAGAGAGGACATCTTCCTGAGGGCAGTGGAAGTTCAGCCAGGTGGAGCATGTTTCTGGATTCTCAGCCCAGAAGAGAACCAACAGCTAGTAACAGGGCTTCAGCTCCAGGATTGATGTTCCATGATGGGCCTGGAACAAGGAGATTAGGGAGTTTTTGAAGATAACATTTATGATACCAGTATTGAGATATAAATGTCCAGGGCTATTTTAGAAGCACAGTTGAATTGAACTGCTTGAACCAGGCATGGGTTTAGTTCAGAAGCACAGTTGAAGTATGGGGTTATCTTAGCTTTATTTTCTGTTGCTGTGATAAAGTGTCTTGCCAAAAGCAACTTAAAGAAGCAACTTATAGCCAGGTGTGGTGGTGCATGCCCTCAACCCAGCACTCGGGGGGCAGAGGCAGGCAGATTTCTGTGAGCTCAAGGCACCTGAAGTAGGCAAGCAAAGCAAGCCTTCAACACAGAAAAGGCCTCTGAGGTTTCTTATACACCTTATCTCCCCAGTGAACCTCAGTGAACATATGCATGCATACGTCTAACAGTAAAGTTCTATAGCCAAGATACCCAGGCCCAAATTCCTATAGCCACAGTTTAACTCAGTGGCTAATGTGTATTTCTAAATTCCCAGTACAAGCCATTGGACAGACATTGGAAAGATTCAATTTTATTATTTTTTCCTTAATTTTTTATTGAGCTTTTGTACATTTCATACATTTCTTAATCAATTTAGACCCATTCCCACATCCATGTTCCTCCCTCCCCCCAGAACTCATGCATCTGTCATACATGTTAAGTCCTGACTGTATATATTTTTTCTCAGTCTTGTTCAATTTTTAATGTAGAAGTTACTGTTTGTGTCAATCTTTGAACAGTCTCTTTTTTTGTTGTCGTTCCTTTTAATTTTATATCACTCAAAATATACGGGCTGGACCATAAAAAAGCCTAGCGGTTAAGAGCACGCCAGACTGCTCTTCAGAGGACCCGGTGTCGATCCCCAGCACCCACATTGGCGAAGCGAGAGCTCGTCTGAAAACTCCAAATTCCAGGAGGAACTCCATGGTCTAGGAGAATCCTGAAGACCCTCTTCTGACCTCCGCTGCGTTGCACGACACGGGCTTGCAGACTTGCATGCAGCATATCATTCATACACATACAGAAAAATTAAGAATTGAATGAAAAAAAATTAAAAAACAAAACAAACAAATATATGCATATATACATTCCCATACATGTGCCAAAATTGACAAACGTG
Organism: Rhizomys pruinosus; assembly: GCA_009823505.1. Lineage (NCBI taxonomy): Eukaryota > Metazoa > Chordata > Mammalia > Rodentia > Spalacidae > Rhizomys > Rhizomys pruinosus. The sequence continues at coordinate 868 of VZQC01013899.1, read as the reverse complement.
TTGAAAATAAAGCTATAGATTGAATTCCGAAAACATTTTAGAGATTCGCATTTTAGCTGTAAATTTGAGAAGCGTAAAAAGAAATATAACTATAATCCTAATTACATGAGCAAGTTAATGTATATTTTAATGTACTTTGAGAAAAGAGATTTATTCTTTCTTGTAAGCCTTAGAACTGAGGAAAACAGAAACATAAACTTCAAGCTATATCTATAGTAGTATCAGTCAATGTGATATTATTTTGCTAACAAATTATCCACTTTGATTTACATATAAGGATTGATTACAACATAAGGATTGGTGTAGGATCCACATATGAGGACAACTATACATGGTTTGTTTTTCTGAGACCAAGTATACTCCCTTTAGCCAAAAACAGCTTTCTAGCTCCATCCTCTTTACCCTTGAAAGTTTCATGATGTCACCTTTCTTTACTTCCTCATAGAACTCCATTGTCATAATGTACCTGAATGCTTCACATTTTCATCATACCACGTATTCTGAGTAGCGAAACTGAGGGTTGTTTCCACCGGTCTTTGCTATTGCTCGAAGAGAGCTTGCAATAGTAATAGCTTGCACTACGTTCCGCTCTCTCTAGTGCACTATTTTGTTATAGGATGATTCGTTTGGGTATACACCCAGGAGAGCTATGACTGAGTCAGATGTAGGTGCATTTTTAGCCTCTTTAAGAGATCTCTTCCTGGTGTGTGGTAATTGACCTTTAGATCTCCCTGCGCATGCACGTAGAGAGGCAGAGCAGCAGATTTCTGTGGTATGTTCAATGGCACACCTCGGTTCTATTACGATGTGTTCCAGGAGTCAGCGGGAGCTACAGGGAGACCCTGTCTAAAAAGACTGAATAAAAAAG
>VZQC01013897.1:2845832-3032630 GCA_009823505.1 Rhizomys pruinosus | reverse complement strand
AGGAAGGAAGGAAAGAAGGAAGGAAGGAAGGAAGGAAGGAAAAGAGAGAGAGAAAGAAAGAAGAAAAACCAAAAAAATTGTTACATACAATTTAATAATAAAATTATTTTTCAATAATAAAAAATGCAAACTATCTTAAAACTCCAATTAAGGGTCTGTAGAGGAATCTGGGAGTTAAGAACACTTCCACCATGTGGATCCGGGCATCGAACCGAGGTTGTCAGATTTGGTAGCAGGCATCTTTACCCACTAATAAGCAATCTCGCTGGCCCAGGAAAGTTTTTTTTTTACTGCTTTTATCTAATTGCTTGTTATTGATATCTTTAGGTATTTATATTCTCTTGGTTCGATTTTAGTAGGTCATATGTACCACAAACATATATTTGTTTTATCTTCCAGAGAACCGAGGTACAGTTCCCAGTATCCACATGGCAGCTCTGTCACCCTCTTCTGGTCATCACAGACACTACATATACCAGTATACATACAGGCAATCAAAGCACAAATAAAAATGAATAAAATCATTTCTTAAAACATCAGTTAAAAGACAGGCTAGGGGGCTAGAGAGATGTCTCAGTAGTTAAGAGCACTGGCTGTTCTTACAGAAAACCCAGGTTTGAATCCCAGCTCCCGCATGGCTGCTAACGACTGTCTATAACTCCAATTCCAGGGGACCTGCCACCCGCTACTGTCCTCCATGGGCACTGCACAACATGGATCTACTTACACTCATGCAAGTGTAACATTCATGTATATAAACTAAAAATAAATAAGTCAAAAAAATTAAAACACAGGCCAAATAGATTATTTTTAAAAATAATTCAACTGTTTTCTGGCTGCAAGAAACTCAGTTTACTGGGAAAGAACACACTTGAAAGTGAAAATATGATAAAAAGATATTTCAGGCAAAGCATATAAGAAAACAAGCTACATTCCTATCCGACAAAGCAGGCTAAAATTAAAAAATTAGGATAAAGAAGGTCACCATAATAACAAAGGGAACAATACAAATATTATGAATATATATGCACTGAATGTTGGTACACACAGTTTCATTAAACAAACACTACTAGGTATAAAGTGATAGATACAGCTAGAAACAATAATAGTGAATTATTTTAATACTCTATTCTCATCAATAGATTATCCAGAACAAAATAGCACTAAAGAAATTAAAGAGTGAAATTGTTCCATTGGTTAAGTGGGCATAACAGACCTCTACAGAGCTGTCCATCTAATAGATACAGAACACACACTCTACTTAGCAACCCATGCAACTTTCTCCAAAATAGATCACATTTTAGGCCATAAAGCAAATTTTAAACAAAAAAAAAAAAAAGAAAAGAAACAATTTCTTGTATCTTACCAGATCACATTGAATAAAATTAGAAAATTAACAGCAAGAAGAACTACAGAAACCATACAAACACAAATTACATAGTAATCTTTAAAATGACTAATGAGTATTAAAGAAATTAGTGAGAGGAGGTTTTAAAATTCCTGGAACTGAATGAAAATATAACTTACCCAAATCTTTGGGATATAGAGAAGGCAGTTCCATAAGAGAACTTTGTACCTATAGTGTTGTGATGATTACTTTTTTTAATTTTTATTTATTTATTTATTTATTTATTTATTTATTTATGTGTATGAATGTACTGTCTGCATGTAGGTTTGTGGACCGTGTCGTGCAATGCCGCGGAGGTCAGAAGAGGGTGTTGGATTCCCCTGGAACTGGAATTCTCCCGGAATTGGAGTTACGGACGGTTCTCAGCCGCCATGTGGGTGCTAGGGATCGAACCTGGGTCCTCTGCAAGAGCGGTTGGCGCTCTTAACCGCTAGGCCATCTCTCCAGCCCCTACTTTGTTTTTATGTGTATGAGTGTAATGTCTGCATGTAGGTTGGTGCACCCATGTCATGCAATGCCGCGGAGGTCAGAAGAGGGTGTCAGATTCCCCTGGAACTGGAGTTAAAGACAGTGATGATTACTTTTAATTGTCAACTTGATATAACCTAGAAGCACCAGGGAAGAGAATCTCAGTGAGGGTCAGTCTACTGTGGATTGGCCTGTGAGTCTATTGTGGATTGGCCTGTGAGCATGCCTATGGAGAATTGTAATTATGTTAATTGATGTAAGAAGACCCAATCTAGGGGCTGGAGAGATGGCTCAGTGGTTAAGATCACTGACTGCTCTTGCAGAGGACCCAGGTTCGAATCCAAGCACCCACATGACGGCTAAGAACTGTCTCTAGCTGGGCATGATGCTGCATGCCTTTAATCCCAGCACTTGGGAGGCAGAGGCAAGAGGATCTCTATGAGTTCCAGGACAGCCTGGTCTACATAGTGAGCTCCAGGGCAGCTGGGACTAAAGGGAGACCCTGTCTCAAAAAGACCCAGTCTAGTGGGGGGGGGGATCTAGACACCCCTAGGCATGGGAGTCCTGAACTACATAATAGTGAAGAAATCAAGCTGAGCAAAAGCAAGTTAGCAAGGGTAACGGTGTGTGTGTGTGTGTGTGTGTGTGTGTGTGTGTGTGTGTGTGTGTGTGATTTCTTTCTGCTGTTGAGTATGTGTGATGTGCCTCACTACTTGAAGTTCCTGCCTTCACTTTCTCACAAATATAGACTACATATCCTAGAATCGTAAGCTGAAATTAATTCCTTTCTCCCCAATAAAATAAGTGTCTACATTTTAAAAGTCTGAGATATTTCTAGAAAGTAAGTTGATTTGCCTCAATATCTTGGAAAAATTTTTTAAATGCCAAATTCAAATATATAGAAAGAAATAATAAAGACCATACTGGCAATTAATGAAATGAAGACTAAAAGAATAGGGCAGAGGATCAATGAGACAAGTTGACTCTTTGAAAAGATCAACAAGATTGATTAATTCTTAGCCAAACTAACCAAAACAAAGAAAAGATCCAAACTAATAAAATTAGGCATAAAAGTTGATATTACAATAGGTACTACTGATATTTAAGAATTATTAAGATATGTTTTTGAAAACTTGTATTCCATTATTGGAAATTTTAAAACAAATATATGTTTGTGGTACATACAACCTACTAAAATCGAACCAACAGAATATAAATACCTAAAGATATCAATAACAAGCAATTAGATTAAAGCAGTAAAAAAAAAACCTTTCCTGGGCCAGCAAGATTGCTTAGTGGGTAAAGATGCCTGCTACCAAAGCTTACAACCTCGGTTCGATGCCAGGACCCACATGGTGGGAAGAGAATACCAACTCCCACATGTTAATCTCTGACCTCCACACATACGCTGTCATTCTCATGTGCACACACAATAAATAAATGACTATGTAAAAAAAAAGTTTCCTAACAAAGAGAAGCCTAGGATATTCCCTACTGAATTCAACCAGACCTGCAAAGAAGAGTTAGCATCAGTGTTCCTCAAAGTATTCCCTAAAACACAAGAGGAAGAAATTATTCTAAACTCATTCTACAAACCCAATATTACTCTGATACCAAAATCAAAAAAGAATACAAAAACAAAAATTATAGAATAATAATCTCATTGAACATAGATGCAAAATTCTCAATAAATACTTGCAAATTGAATTCACAACACATTAAAAAGATCATGCCACATGATAAGTTGGGTTTCAATAGATAGGTCAGTCATATGCAAGCAATAAATGCAGAATAAATGCAGACTAAACATAGAACACTCATATTATCCAGCTATATTACTCCTGGACACATACCTAAATAGAGCAAAGTCAGCTTATGATAGAAGCATTTGCAGACCCACCCTCATCATGGTACTACCCACAATAACCAAGTTAGGTCATTAGTTTAGGTGCTGTGTTATGCTTTGAATCTGAAATGTCTCCCTCAGGCTCACACATTGAACACTTTATCCACAGCTGGTGCTGGTGATGCTATTTTGGGAGTTGGTGAAACTTAAGAAGTGGAAACACAGGACCCTGGGGGCATGTCTTTAAAAATGATACACCTGGCTTCTCTCTCTCTCTCTCTCTCTCTCTCTCTCTCTCTCTCTCTCTCTCTCTCTCTCTCTCTCTCCCCTTATTGTCTTCCATGAGGTAAGCACTTTCTTCATGATGTTCAGCCTCACCATGGGCCCAGAATCATTGGAGCCAAGGACTATGGACTCAAACTCTAAAACCATCAGCAAAAATATACACATTCTCCCTTAAGCTGATTGTGTCAGGAATTTTGTAACAATGATGAGAAAAGTAATTCAAATAGTACCCAATCATGAATAGATACATTTTTAAGATGGATATTGTATATGGATACACAAAAAAGTATTATTCAGTCATAAAGATGAACAAAATCATACTGTTTGCCAGAAGTTCTGGGAAGGATAGAACTGAAGATCACCACGTTAACCAAAGTAAGCCAGACTCAAAATGACAAATACCACATTTTCACCTATGTATGGGATCTAGATTGGGGGAAAATAAGATGAAAGTAGAAAGGCAGAAGAGGACTATTTGAGAAGGAGAAAAGGAAAAACGGGAGAGGGGCAGCAAGGAAGGTGAAGACAATGGAAGAAATCACCTAACTAGACCCATTATTATGTTTAACTAATATATACTAATAAAATGGAAAAAACAAGCTCTCAAAGGACAAAACTCATATAATCATATCAATAGATAAAGAAAAGGTATTCAATACATTCAATATCCTTTATGACTTTTAGAAAATCTCAGAAGAGAGAACTACTCATTTTGGAGTAGGGTTCAGCATAACTTCATTGTAACTAATTATAACTTCAACAACCCTGGTTCCAAACAAGTTCACACTCTTTCCATCCTAGATCACAGATTAGCACTTCAACATATATACTTGGGAGGGATGAACCCACAACAGGAGGAAAAGACAAGGAAGGAATATATGAGAAGATCTAAAACCCACATCATAGAAGTTCTAAAAAATGAGAACAGATTTAGAATTTGAAGAATAGAAATACCTTTTAAAATAAACCGTGGGGGGGGGGGGTGAAGAGATGGCCTAGCAGTTAAGAACACCGACTGCTCTTGCAGAGGATCCCGGTTCGAGCCTCAGCACCCACATGGCGGCTGAGTACCGTCTTTGACTCCAGTTCCAGGGGAATCCGATACCCTCTTCTGACCTCCGAGGCATCGTATGACACAGGTGCACAAACCTACATGCAGACAGTACATTGATACACATAAAAAATAAATTAAAAAAACTTTTTTAAAGATAAACCATGGCAGAAAGTTTCTCTGGGCTAAAGAATATGAAACCATGTAGAGAGAATCTACTGATATGAAACCATGTAGAGAGAATCTACTGATATGAAACCATGTAGAGAGACTCTACTGGTATGAAACCATGTAGAGAGAATCTACTGATATGAAACCATGTAGAGAGAATCTACTGGTATGAAACCATGTAGAGAGAATCTACTGATATGAAACCATGTAGAGAGAATCTACTGGTATGAAACCATGTAGAGAGAATCTACTGATATGAAACCATGTAGAGAGAATCTACTGATATGAAACCATGTAGAGAGAATCTACTGATATGAAACCATGTAGAGAGAATCTACTGATATGAAACCATGTAGAGAGAATCTACTGATATGAAACCATGTAGAGAGAATCTACTGATATGAAACCATGTAGAGAGAATCTACTGATATGAAACCATGTAGAGAGAATCTACTGATATGAAACCATGTAGAGAGAATCTACTGATATGAAACCATGTAGAGAGAATCTACTGATATGAAACCATGTAGAGAGAATCTACTGATATGAAACCATGTAGAGAGAATCTACTGATATGAAACCATGTAGAGAGAATCTACTGATATGAAACCATGTAGAGAGAATCTACTGATATGAAACCATGTAGAGAGAATCTACTGATATGAAACCATGTAGAGAGAATCTACTGATATGAAACCATGTAGAGAGAATCTACTGATATGAAACCATGTAGAGAGAATCTACTGATATGAAACCATGTAGAGAGAATCTACTGATATGAAACCATGTAGAGAGAATCTACTGATATGAAACCATGTAGAGAGAATCTACTGATATGAAACCATGTAGAGAGAATCTACTGATATGAAACCATGTAGAGAGAATCTACTGATATGAAACCATGTAGAGAGAATCTACTGATATGAAACCATGTAGAGAGAATCTACTGATATGAAACCATGTAGAGAGAATCTACTGATATGAAACCATGTAGAGAGAATCTACTGATATGAAACCATGTAGAGAGAATCTACTGATATGAAACCATGTAGAGAGAATCTACTGGTATGAAACCATGTAGAGAGAATCTACTGATATGAAACCATGTAGAGAGAATCTACTGATATGAAACCATGTAGAGAGAATCTACTGATATGAAACCATGTAGAGAGACTCTACTGGTATGAAACCATGTAGAGAGACTCTACTGGTATGAAACCATGTAGAGAGATTCTACTGGTATGAAACCATGTAGAGAGACTCTACTGGTATGAAACCATGTAGAGAGAATCTACTGGACACTGAGCAAGAGAAATGAGAAAAGGTACGCTCCTCAACTCATGATAAAATTTAAAGATTTATTTTGTTCTTATTTACATTTCTGTGTCTGTCTCTATGCACATATAAGTGCAGTTGCCCATGAGGCTATAAGGTGTCAAATCTCCTGAAATTGGAGTTACAGGTGTTTATGGACTGCCATGTGGGTGCTGGAAACTAAACTAGGTCCTCTGCAAGACCATCATGTGGTCTTAACCACTGAATCATCCCTCCAGCCCCAATTCAGTAAAAAAAAAAAAATTAAATGTATAAAGACAAAAAATTTAACAGCATCCAAATTTTTTTAATATTCTTCAAACTAAGAGACTAGCATTAGAAAAACAAGAGATTAGGATCCATGCTACTAGAGGCAAAACAATAAGAAAGCAATATGCTCTAAGTTTTAACAGAAATTGAATTATCATTAAAGTGAGAAGAAAACATAGAAATTATATCAGTTACCAGTTAAGAAACAATTGATTTGACTCCAGCTCCAAGGTGAGACCTGATTAGTTCCAGCCAATCAGAGCACTCCAGTCCTCCTGGATGTTGGCTCAGACACAAGAAGAAATTTATTATGATTCTACAAAAGTGCCTTCCTTGTCTTCTTAGGACTGGTTCTTTTCCTCTCATTGTACATGATATGAAATAAATATGTCCCCATGCCTTCACAGTCCTCCCCAGCCACAGGAAGAAACAGATACAATGAAACCCATGTTGACACCCTTGTCAACCAGGGCTCTTCAGAACTGCAGCCTGTTGGAAGAATGCCTGATAGATTTGTCTGCCTTCTCAGAGACAGTGCAGAACTGAGTGCCATGCTGGGCACACAGTGGACAAGTTAATTTATTGTATTTAATGGATTCCTTGTGTTATTATTGCTTCCCTTTTCTAAGAGGTTGAGAGGGGCCAGTCTACAGTCCAAACCCAGCTCACCTCCTGTTTGTTGGAACCCCAGGCTCACTTATTTATACACTGTCTTTGGCTACTTTCATACTACAAAGACAAAGCTAAATAGTTGTGACAGAGAATATATGACCCTCTAAACCTAAATTACTTACTCTTTGCCTATGGACAGGGTATCAGTCCTTCTAGAGGAACTCCAGCAGGGGTCCACAAAGAGAACTGGCTTTGTCCATCTTGATCTTTGTTTAATTTTCAGTGAGAGAGTTTTTGCTGAGATGGTGCTTCTGCCTGTGCCTAACATGTGTCCTGGCCTACTTTCCTTATCTGTAACCCTATTGTCAAGATGAACTAAGTCAATATCTTCAAAACATTTGGTATGATATAGAGTAACCATTGGTAAATGTTAATTCTTGTTCCGCATTTGATATCCACCACCATTTACTCGGCCTGGACTCAACTGGATGGTTCTGACATTAGCCACCATTACTGTTACAGATGACAAATACAGTTCAGATTTAAGCTGTTGGGTTTTTTTGTTTTGTTTTGTTTAGGTTGCATGCTCTACAATGGACCATTCACAGGCCTGGACCTTAATAAAGTCAATTGGACCACGCGGCAGTTCGTAAACTACTCATAGAGATTCAGTTTCACACTGAGAAGAACTGCAGAACCTCTCTGAAAATGGGGCCTGGGTGTGGGAAGCAATAACTATGATCATTTGTGTGTGCAACCTATAACAGCTGGTACAACCTGTAACCTAATTTAAATATCAAACATGCAGCCGCTCCAATACTGTGGAAGTTCTGTTGTAGAGTAGACATTTTATACAATGTTTAGACCAATGAGCAACATTTTAATTTATCCTTTACTATTTCAACTTCCCCCTAGGATAAACCAAATACAACTCAATGACTGATACTCAGGACCAACCAAAAGCCATTAAGAGTAAGGATTCAGGGACTGGAGAGATGGCCTAGTGGTTAAGAGCGCCAATCGCTCTTACAGAGGACCCGGGTTCGATCCCCAGCACCCACATGGCGGCCAAGAGCCGTCTGAGACTCCAATTCCAGGAGAACTCCAGTTCCAGGGGAATCCGACACCCTCTTCTGACCTCCACGGCATTGCACGACACAGGTGCACAGACTTGCATGCAGACAGTACATTGATACACATACAGAAATAAATGCCGGGCATGGTGGCGCACGCCTTTAATCCTAGCACTTGGGGGGCAGAGGCACGCGGATCTCTGTGAGTTTGAGGCCAGCCTGGTCTACAGAGTGAGTTCCAGGACAGCCAGAGCTACAGGGAGACCCTGCCTGGGGAAAAAAAAAAAAAAAAAAAAAAAAAAGAGTAAGGATTCCCAGCACCCACATGGCAGCAAACGACTATCTGTAGTTTGAGTTCCATGGGATCCAACACCTTCTTCTGACCTCTGTGGGCATTGTACAACATGGGTGCACTTACATACATGCAGAAAATACACTTATACACATAAAATAAAAATAACAAATACATTTTTAAGGAAAGAAAGCAAATTCACAAAGATGTTTCTGGTCTTCTCCTGTCTGGAGACGAAGTGCCTCTCTATGTGCAGCACACAATGGTAGAACAGCCCAAGTCACACGGCTTTGTAAGGATTCAATGAATAAACACTGTGGGGTTGGGGGAAGACTTAAACCCAGCTCACAAACAAGTCAGAGTGAAGTAATACCACTGCCATATTACAAAAACATTCAAGAGGGGAATCCTTCCAGCAGGCAGATTTCAAAATAGTGTATTTGTTTGCAGACTTGGTCTATGGTACGTATTAAACAAGTGCTTGGAGGTCAGCGAATGACTGGCTGATTTATCATAGACCTAAAGACGTTAAGTCTAAAATCTCACTTTTTAAGAAAAAGTCCATGGGTGGATTTATGGGCAAAAACACGGATGCTGTGCTCCACATGAATGCTCACAGCAAATTGCCTACCACAGAGAAGGAGCTGAGCACCACGTGGACAGGATGATGCCCCTTATGGATGCCAGCCAACCTCCATCCATCAACCAAACTGCACAAGAGCATCACAGCCCATGATCCATGTGGCTATGGTGTCAGTGTCTGGGATGGCAGCTCTGCATGGGCCCAGCAACATCAGCTCCCTTTCATCACGTTTACTCCAGTCACTATCGGTGCTCAGTGCTCAACAGCTCCAGATACAGAGACTAACGTAGAGTCCTTGATATTGCACCATTCCCCATTAAAGGGGAAGCAACTGGTCTTTGTCAAGATCAATTCTACTTTATATCATTTTCACTTCCTGTTCTATTCTGTCAGATCCAGTGTCTGAGGGTTTATAAGACTGTGTAATGTCAACCCCACATAAGAAACTCACTGTAAGACAGAGATGTACCAATGAGCCCATGACCATAGGATGTTCCAGAACTACTGTGTACATCATGACCAGAGGCAGCTAGCCTGACAGAACAAGGAAAGAGCCTAGGCCTGACTGACTTGAAGAGGCTGCTTGAGAACATCTTTTAGTTTGGGGGCACTGCTCTCCAGAATTTCATATTAGCACTGCCTCAAAAGTCTGTGTATCATCCTTTGCTCCCAGTCGCTAAAATATGTGGATCTAGGAACCAGGGAAGGAAAGTAGAAGTGACTTCCTCACCCTATACTCTTCTCAGAAGGGTTCTGCCAAGTTAGTTTCTAGTTCTTATTTGGGAAAAGAACTAGGGGAAGAGAAAGCACACTTTCAAGTGGCATCATAAGGATTCCACAGACCAGGGAAGAAAAAGCACACTTTCACAAGTGGCATCATAAGGATTCCACAGACCAGAAAGCTGTGATTGTTACCACCTGGCCACTTTGAGGCCCTTATGTCAAGAACTAGAAAGTTTAAAATAAATCTACTTCATGCTCAGATAATCAGTACCAAAGACCACAAGGATTTCAGGTTGCTACTACACAGGACACAAAGGATTATTTCTCAAATACAGAGGACTCTGTAGAGTACCACTTGATACTTAAGTTGATTAGTAGTAACTATTGGTGGACATGATAAATGCAACAGACTATAAATACAACAAAGGACTCATACCACTTAGTGCAGCAACAGAGACTGCGGTTTAGTTCACTCATTCTCTTTAGACTACAACTGACAGGGATTCTGTGGCCTGGTGATTTTTGTACCTTTTTGCGAGGATAAAAATGAAAGCACCTTGCCAAGTATGGTGGGGCATGCCTTTAATCCCAGCACTCATTTGGGAGTCAAAGACAGAAGCTCTCTGAGATCAAGGCCATCCTGGTCTAAATAGCAACTTCTAGGCCAGCTGGGGCTACAGGGAGACCCTGACTCCAAAAAAACTAAAGGCACCTTGTTCACACTAAAACACCAGCCAGGAAACCAGATGTAGAAGAATTAGTGGTGTGAATGACACAGCTTATGCAACTCCCAGGTCAGCCAGCCTCATCTGCTGCCTGAGCCCATAGTCACCGTACCTTCTACCAAAGGCAGATGTTTGGCCTCCCACTTGGTAAAGCCAAGCTCTGATGGGAGATGCCCAGACTCAATGTGTGCAGCTCCACAAAGTGCCAGCTTCCCCAGCAGCTGCCACAGAAGCCAAGCAACAAACCCAGAACAGCAAGAGACTCCAAGGGGGACAAACACTAAACAATAAGAGATGTTAGAAAAGACAAAAAGAAGGCGGTAACAAGTTGTCAGAAAGGTTGTTCCCCTTCCTTTCTTTTTTGTCTTTTTGAGACAGGGTCTCCCTGTAGCTCCAGCTGTCCTGGAACTCACTCTGTAGACCAGGCTGGCCTTGAACTCACAAAGATCCACCTGCCTCTGCCTCCCAAGTGCTAGGATTAAAGGCGTGCACCACCACGCCCGGCAATATTTGAAAAAAATGTTTTTGCTGCTGACATGTGCTATGTGATTAGGCTACACTGAGTTCATCAACACTGAACATGTTAGACTTCTTAATCTTGCTATTATTCCCTAAATAATAAATACAACTATCTATGTAACATATATGCTGTGCTTAGTATTATGAGTGATTTATAGATGGTTAGGTGGGCAGAAGGATACATGTAAGTTAAGTGCAAACACTACATACTGTGAGGGATCCTCGGATGTAGGCATCCTCACGAAGCTCTGGACTAATACCTCGAAGATATAGAAAGACAGTTGTATCTCATACTCGTGGCCTGTTTTAAATGATTAGGTACATCACTATTGATTCCCTTTTGATCAACCAAATCCTTCAAGTTTGCAGAGATGAAAAATGGCAAGACACCATTGTATTAAATTCAGCAGTTGTTTACTTAGTCTGCTACTTACTGTGTGCTGCCGAGTAATGAACTGAGCCCCTTTGAGCCTCATCTCCCTACCTGGATCAACAAAGTCTCAGTAGGATTAAACATGAACTTTCTGGAAAGACTTCTCGGGTGCCTGTGAAATGCTGCACAATTTTCATAATGTCTCTAGTTATTTAACAGGTTTCGATTTGCTCATGTGTGAAATGAGAATAGTAATATAACCCACCTCACAGATTTGCTTTGAGATTCATGGATATCATTCACAATATTTGTAAAGTTCTTGAACTATTGTTATCATCTCTGAAATGAAGCAGGAGGTTCCTCCCTCAAAAGGTTGTGAAGATAATCAGTCTTTTCCAGGTAGCTCTTGCAGTTGGATTCACACATCTGGAATGTTATAAAGTATGATGTAATGGTAGAGGGCTTTTTCTAAGGGGAAATTTGTCATTCATGTCTGGTTGTTTTTTCTTCCCATGCTGGGAGAAAACTAGGCCCATCTAATTACTTTCTGACCCCAGAGAATTAATTCAACAGACAGACAGTGGCCCATTTCCTGCCCCTGCCCCTGCCCCTGCCCTCCCTCTGTCCCTCCCCCTGCCCCTGCCCTTGCCCCTGCCCCTGCCCCTGCCCCTGTCCCTGCCCAGCAAGTTAGTCATTTCTGCTTCTTCTGTCTCACACATTGCTTTCACTTGCCTTGGCTATCCTGTAGAAGACAGGTACACACTGAGCAGCAATGATGATTTATATCTTTATTCAAGTCAGAATTTGAAATAAATACTCTCAAGTCCCAAATTTGAGGAGATGGAGGTCTCTTGGTCAAGAAAAGGAGGACGGACTCATTCCAAATAACGTTTTTTTTTGGTTGACATTTGATCTAAAGTCATCTTTATATGAAATAATTTGGAAATTAATAAAATGGGTTTGGAAATAGTTCCAACATGATTTTATACATACATCTATAACATTGCATAAAATGTTATAGATGTATGTATAAAATCTGTCTGTCAGACTTGCTCAGGATCCCATTCCTAGTGATGGAAGAAATAAGCAATTATTTATCCCTGCAACGATTTAACCCTGAGAAATGGAAGCATAAGCATCAGGCACAGTAGAACCTGGCACTCAGGAGATCCTGAGAGCAGCTGTTCTTCCTCTGTCCTGGAGTCACAGCCCTGCTATGACCTACCCATGGGCCTCAGAGAATCCAACTGACCAAGACCAAAACACGGCGAACTGCTGGGATTCAAAGCCACAGTGAGTCAGCAGAACCGGCTTCATGGAGGCTGAACCAAACACCAGAGTCTGCATTGATCCTGTTCACTCCTCATCACCACACTGACCTCATCCAGAACACCTCCAAAGCTATTCTCCCAAAGGTCTCTCTTTGGAGATTCATAATTGCCATGAAACACCATAATTTATACAATTTATGGTTTATTCCAGACACCACACTGATTTTCACTGTTCGGCTGGTAAATGTTGCCTGTTACCAAGAGACGTCGCAGCAATCTCTCCAGTTAATTATCGTTTTCAGGCACTTGCCGGGAAGTCAACATCAACAGAAGTTGCTGTGCAATTGCCATTGTTCACCACAAATTGCAGGGTGCCGTGACTCTCTCATCCTTATCACTGGGATCACTGTCATCATCATCATCATTATCGATATGGATTGGATGCCCATTTGAGTGCACTTTACCCCGCTGAATGCATAACATGTCCTGCAGCACAGCTCGACAAAAAAGGCTAATCATGGAAACAGCGCATTGATTTATACTACTGTTCAAATAGATTTTCTTGATGTACAAATTATTTTTTACTCATTTTTTGGAACCTAGGAGCATAGAAATACAAGCACCAGCAAAATAACCCTTTATTTTGTAACACAGAGCCTTTGGTTTCTGACACAGAGAGGCTTTCAAATGTGTACCAAATAAATAAAGGTATAAGTGAAACCTATAGCAAAATACCCATGGAGATCTGAAACTCCAGATGAAACAAAGCAAACAAAAAAGCAGTTTGTGTCTTTTTTTTTTTTTGGTCTTTTTGAAACAGGGTATCCCTGTAGTCCCAACTGTCCTGGAACTCACTATGTAGACCAGTCTGGCCTTGAACTCACAGAGATCTGCCTGCCTTTGCCTCCCAAGTGCTGGGATTAAAGGTGTGCACCACCACGTCCAGCTGATGTCTTTTTTTTAATGATTTACTTTATTTTTTTTCAAAGCCAATTTTTATTGAAACTTTGTGCATTTTATACAAAATTTCCAATCAAATCTAGACCCATGCTCCCTTCCTTGCCCCCCCACCCCGTCAGAGCTCATGCATTCTGCTAACATGTTTTTCATCTTTCTCTCAGACTCTTTTAAAATTTTCAATACAGAGGTTTACTGTTTCGAGCAGAAGTTCACTGGTGTCAGTCAGTTCTTTGACCCAGTCTTGTTGTTGTTGTTGTTGTTGTTGTTCCCTCTAATTTGCATCAATCCAAAAGATTTCTTTATTTTTAATTGTATGTGTGCATATGACTGCAGATGCAAGGGGGGAGGTCAGAGGCATTGGATGGCCCTGGAACTGGAGTTACAGGTGGTTGTGAGCCATCCACATAGGTGCTGGGAACCCAGCTAGGGTCTTCTTCAAGAGTAGTTCATATGCCCTTTGCCATCTGTCCACCCCCAGCTCATGTCTCTTAAGTGATGTTTAGAACCATAAATTCCTCCTCCAAACTAACATTATGTCCCAGGAAGATTATCACTTTTTCCTCTAAAAAAAAAAAAAAGAAAAAAATTTCACAGAAAAGATTATCCTAGTTAGCATTGTTTCTCAACTTGATGCAGCCTAGAATCACCTGGGAAAAAAGCCTCAGTTGAGTAATTTTCTTTATCAGGTTGGTCTGTGGACATGTCTGTGACGGATTGTCTTGGTTGTTAATTGATGTAGGAGGACCAAGCTCAATGCGAGTGGTACCATTTCCTGTTTGGGTGGTCCTGAGCGAGCTAGACAGACAACTAGCAAATAGCGTTCCACCATGGTATCTATTTTAAGATCCTGCTTGAGTTCCTGCCCTGACTTCCCTCAATGATGAGCTGTGACCTGAAGGTATAAACCAAATAAATCATTTCCTCCCTCAAGTTGTTTTTGGTCAGAGTGTTTTATTACAGCAACATAATTACATATAATTATGAAGGGGGATTTGTTGTTTAGCTTCCGTGATAGGGCTTGGGAAATCTAACAATAGCCATCTGCATGCTGGAGAAGCAGAGAACCGGGTATCTGCTCAGCTTGTCAAGCTAGGGCTTTTAGAACAATGCAGTCCAATGATATAGTCATAGTGAGAATCTGAAAGCTTAGAGAGTTCCCTGGGAATTGCTGGTGCTAGACCACATTGCAAAACTGAAGAAGCTGGAGTCTGATGTCCACAGGCAGCGATGGCATCAGGAAGACTAGATCTGCCATGTGGTGGCTTCCTCTTCTTGCACTTCTATTCCACCCAGGTCCTAAGGCTGTGCACCTTAAGGTTTGATCTTTTGCCTTCAGTTGCTCCCTTATGTCAATCCTCTCTGGAAATGCCCTCTCAGTTACACACATAAATGTGCTTCCGTTGTCCTTTATGCCTTTTAAAGGTGCTTAGGATATGAGAGCAGGGCCCTTATCATGGGATACGTATACTTATAGAGGAGACACAAAAGTGCTTCCTCCCTCTCGAAACCTCTGGCCTTTTAAGGATATAACAAAAAGACAGCTGTGTACTAACCAAGGAAAGGGTGCCCCCCCACCCCGCCATCAGAACCAGATCTACTGGCATATTGAGCTTGGATTTTCCAAGTTCTAGAACCATCCAAGACAAGTATAAGTATATAAATATATATATTTCTTAAGCCACCTACTCTAAAGTATTTTTGTTACACAGCCTGATCTGACTAAGACAAGCAGCCATTTGGGTTCTCATTATTCTACCTGAGGTCTGATTTAGAGCCCTTATTGGATTCTAAGGTTAGACTTAAGTTTGGCCATCTTGGGAAAAGGAGTTAGAACTTTACTTAAGTTTTCTATTATCTGTGAAAAAACAGTTTTTCTCTCATTTCTCCTTCCAATAGCATCTTTCACATTATATCAAACAGTAAACTAGAAACATCTGTCAATAATGAAAGAGCTCACTATGTGTCTAGACTCCATCAGCTAACTCTTTAGGACATGTATTTGTTGTGTACAGTGCATTTCTCCCTTTGGAGATATAACTCCCCCAATCAATGCTGATCCTGCTTTGTCTATGAAATTTAAGTGAAACTCACTGCACCCCAGAACAGACACATGACAAGAGCCTAGTTGCATGAGGCTCTTGACGTTTCCAGTACATTTTGGACAGGATAACTCTGCTTCCCACCATACATGTCAGAAGACATGACTTATTGGGGTTCTTTTGTTTGTTTGCTTTTTGAGACAAGGTCTCCCTATAACCCCAGCTGCCCTGGAACTCACTATGTAGACCAGGCTAACTTCAACCTCATATAGATCCATGTGCCTCTGCCTCCTGAGTGCTGGGACTAAAGGTATGCACCACCATACCTGGATAATTGGGGTTCTTGACTTGATTAAAATCATACATGATGCCTCCAGGATGGATCAGAGTGTAAAGGACCTGCTTCCAGGATGGATCAGAGAGTAAAGGACCTGCCTCCAGGATGGATCAGAGAGTAAAGGAGCAGGCTCCAGGACGGTTGGAGAGTAAAGTCTAGACAATACCCCAGGCCTGCTGGGGAATTTCGGGGTCCAACTGTGAAGGAAAGGGGGCAAGAGGCGCAGAGTCAACACACAGACCCTGGGAATCAGGTGAAGGCAGACAGAGGGCAAGCTGTTGTGGACTCGTTTATTGGGGGAAGGGTTAAGGGTTATGTACTGTTGGCATTTCCGTTCTCCTCTTGTAGCCTTATGATTGGCCCAGGTCTGCAACTCAGCTGCTTGTATGGTCTCACCTGCCTCGGGCAGGTTAGGTTGATGAGGGACAAGCTCTGCGCATGCATAATTCTCAGCATACTGGCTACTACAGTAAAGGACCCAGCTCCAGGATGGCTGGAGAGAAAAAAAGGAAAGATATCCAATACCTTTCATTATTTAATATATAGGGAGAGTTTACATTGGCATTTAAATATCACTGCAAGTTCTGGTGCTGCTTTGCGTGAGCTGGAATTGCAGCCTCATAGCTAACACTACAGTTTTGTGCACAAGAAACTGGCATCATTATGCTCTTACCAAACTTCATTTAATTTTTTTAATTTATTTCTGTATGTGTATGAATGTACTGTCTGCATGCAGGTCTGTGCACCCGTGTCGTGCAATGCCTCGGAGGTCAGAAGAGGGTGTCGGATTCCCCTGGAACTGGAGTTCTCCTGGAATTGGAGTTTCAGACGGTTCTCGGCCGCCATGTGGGTGCTGAGGATCGAACCCGGGTCCTCTGTAAGAGCGATCGGCGCTCTTAACCGCTAGGCCATCTCTCCAGCCCTCATTTATTTTTTCAGTAGGAATTAAAGCTATCAGCAGTCAGTTAAAAAAAGGGGGGCACCATGATCACAAACTATGCAACAAACCTTTTTTGTGTCAGAACCCTTCTTCCAAATATCTTCAAGTGACAGTGTCTACCATCTTGCCTCTGCTTAGTCAGTTGTTTTAATTTTATCAAAGAGAAATACAAATATGTTGGCTATTTTTTTTATTTTATTTATTTCCGTATGTGTATGAATGTATTGTCTGCATGCAAGTCTGTGCACCTGTGACGTGCAATGCCATGGAGGTCAGAAGAGGGTGTCGGATTCCCCTGGAACTAGAGTTCTCCTGGAATTGGAGTTTCAGACGGCTTTCGGCCGCCATGTGGGTGCTGGTGATCGAACCCAGGTCCTCTGCAAGAGCGGTCGGTGCTCTTAACCGCTAGGCCATCTCTCCAGCCCCCGTTGGCTATTTTAAAATATCTGTACATCTGGGCTGGAGAGATGGCCTAGCAGTTAAGGGCACTGACTACTCTTGCAGAGGACCTGGGTTTGATCCCCAGCACCCACATGGCAGCTGAGAACCGTCTTTAACTCCAGTTCCAGGGGAATCTGACACCCTCTTCTGACCTCCGCAGCATTGCACAACACAGGTGCACACACCTGCATGCAGACAGTACATTCATGCACATAAAAATAAATAAAATTTTTAAAAAATTATTTCAAAAAATATTTGTACATCTGTATAGTTTCAGTGAAAACTGTAGATGGCCTTACTTTATATATTTATTACATGTTTAAAATATCTGTTAGAAGCCGGGCGTGGTGGCGCACACCTTTAATCCTAGCACTTGGGAGGCAGAGGCAGGTGGATCTTTGTGAGTTCAAGGCCAGCCTGGTCTACAGAGTGAGTTCCAGGACAGCTGGGGCTACAGGGAGACCCTATCTCAAAAAGACCAAAAAATAAAATAAAATAAAATAAAATATCTGTTAGAAACCCATGGATGGCTATAAATAAAGTTAGTCTTTCTGAAAAAAAAAATCATACATGAATCAGTCAAGAAAGCTACTATACAAACTCAGGGTATTTTTCCTTTTTTCACAGATATGGTACTCCAGGACTATAGATGGAGATCAGTGGTTCAAAGCACTTGCTGCTTTTGAGGACCTAGTTCAGTTTCCAGCACCCACACTGACTGGTTCACAAGTGCCTGTAACTCCAGTTCCAAAGGCTATGACACTTCTTCTGGCCTCCATGGGGACTTACACGTACATGGCATACATTCACACACACACACACACACACACACACACACACACACACACACAGACATAAGTACAAATAAAGCTTTTTAGAAATATAGTGCTCCATCCAATTCCCTACAAATCTTTGAACACTTGATGTGTCATTACATCCTCACTGTGAGTATAGATAGCAAATGTACCCAAGGTTCTGAGAAGTAAACAAGGCAATCAGTTAATGCAAGGGAACGGCCATTAGCAACATCCATGAGAGAGATGCAGAACATGATCCAGGACAAAAGCAGAAGAGCAGCACTGTCCAGGGCCTAATCGATAACACTGACTTAGGGATTACAACATGGGAAATTTTCAAACAGGAGTCCAAGAAGAAAAACATGGCAATGATCCCCCAACCATCTCTACATAAAAGAAACTTGGAATCAGAGGGACAAAGATGTTTATTCAGGAAAAAATAATCTCTAGTGAAAAGTGAGGCTGGTTTATTAGAATTCACCAAAGCTTCAATAAAATATATCCCAGGATAATCTTCTTCAATTGGCCTATTATCTATGTGAGTTCTAATTCATGACACTGGGTATGTTGTCACTATTAATTCAGTAGAGCAAACATGTTTTGGGGTCTTCTCTGTACCAGGGGTTGTACTTGGAATTAGTGACAAAAGGAGTGAGCAGTAAGCCTTATATTCAAGAAGAGAGGTGATGGAGAAAGAAGTTGAGGAAGACCCAAAGATTCTGACTTGGATGGCAGGGCAGCTAAAAATTAACTGAGAGAATATAAGAGGAAGGAATGCATTTAGTTATAAGAAAGAACTCAGCCAGCAGAGTTCTAGCCATAGACATTTAATCATCATAAAATCTGGGAAAGTGTAATTCAGATCAGTACAGTGGCTCAGTTCAACCATATCATCAAAGATTCAGGCTCAATCCATTCTTTATTCCAGCATCCTCGATGTAGCTCTGTGCCTATTGCTTTATGTTCATAGTACGGCTGCCACAGTTCCAGGCATCTGTCTACATTCAGGAAATGTGTAGACTGGTAGTCTATTGGTAAGAGACTGTATTTTTCCCAGAAGCCTCTGAATCACATTGCTACTTGTAGCTATAAGGGAAGCTGGAAAAGCATCTGGATTTCCACCCTCTATAGCCAAGACAAAAACCATTACAAACAAGCAAGGAGCTGGGGAGACGGCCATGCAGGTAAAATCACTTGCCACATGAGGGTGAGGACCTGAATTCACATCTCTCCAGAATGCATATAAAAGCAACCCCAGCACTTCTACAGGTTGATGGAGGCAGAGACAAGAGAGTCTGGAAGCCCAAAGGCCAGGTAGCTGGGAAATAGAATAGAAAACATCAGGGAGAACCTGTGCCAAACAAGGTGGAACACTGACACCGAGGTTGCCCTCTGACCACCATATGGGCTCACAGTATGCACACACTTAGATACACGCACACGCACACACACACACACACACACACACACACACACACACAGAGTCAATCGATCAAACCAGGAATTGTGAGATATTTAACACAGACACAGATGTTCAGTCGAAAATTTACCTAAGCAAGCCCAGTAATATTTAGGATAGTCCCAAATAATTCCAATATTTTTTTGTTCTTTTTGAGACAGGGTCTCCCTGTAGCCCCAGCTGGCCTGGAAATCACTCTGTAGACCAGGCTGGCCTTAAACTCACAGAGATCCGCCTGCCTCTGCCTCCCAAGCGCTAGGATTAAAGGCGTACACCACTACACCCAGCTACCAATATTTTATGACCTTATAAATCAACCAACCACTTTGACTACTTCATCACGTGGAAAGACTAAGGAACTCTAGAGTTCCTAACATAGGCTTAAGGGCACAATTGATCAATACGCATTTCTTGATTTGTTTGCTAATAGAATGTAGACCCAGAAGAAATTTTAAGCTGGAAGATCATAGGTTATTTTTTAGTTTTGACTAATAACATCTAACTGCACGAGAATTTTTTTTTTTTTTTTAGGATTAAAGGCATGCTCCCGCATGCGCAGCTTAAAAGCTTAAAGATGGTTCTTAGCCACCATGTGGGTGCTGGGAATTGAACCCTGGTCTTCTGCAAGAGCAGTCGGCACTTCTAACTGCTGAGCCATCTCTCCAGCCCCACTGCACAAGAAATTCTAAAACTAACTGTAGAATAATTTTTGTGAATTCCACTTCTGTGTCAGCTATTAGATTATGTCATTTGTTCTCCCTCTTCATTACCTCTAATGTGTCCTAAACCCCAACATTTCAAAACCCACCAATCCTATAAACTGCATTAATCCAAAGGCGAGACAAACATCCAAATGCAGAGGCTTCCTTCCCGCTCTCCACACAGCCATGACACAATGCCATGAAAAATTCAAATGCAATCTTGGCAGCTAGCTGTATATAAATCATTTCCTAGTTCTAGAATATCAAGCAGTCATTAGACATGTAAAAGTCTAAAAAATTATAAGCTGGCATTTCCCTGGCACTGTTGAGTGGCCCAGGAGGCGGGGACACAGCAGCACTCTCTTCCGATCCATTCCACTATACCTTTCACATCAATTAGTCAGAGCCATGGTGCACCTGTTGAATGTAAATTGCTTTGTGAACAGCTGCTCCATCCCAAAGGAAATAAGCTGGCTGTTGAAAGAGGCATCTAGTCCAGGGCCTGCTGATGGCTAGCATCTTGATTTCCCTAGACAGGAAACAATACACATAAGTTTATTTATGTTACTAAACATAGGAGAGCTGGATTTTTCCTAGATAGGTATGTTAACACTTAAAACATTTTTCACTAGCCCCTAGACATCATAGAAGGGGGTTGAATATTTATTATTATTAATGACTCATTTACAGTCAACTGCTTGAGGAAACTGCAGCATTAATGGATATAATGTTCATTGAAATGTGGAAACAAGTTGAGAACCGTAACTGCTTGTTCCAGAAGGTTGCTTTCTTTATCAAAGGTACAGATTTCTAAAGTGGGATTTTTGTTTGGTGTTGGAAGACAAGACGCAAAAAAATAAAACACATCCACCATAGACAAAAATGGTTAGAGCTCTATGGAGAACACAGCCCCAGAGGCAGAGCTAGGCAAAGTAGACCTCCATTTTGGCACCCACTCAGCAGAAGACCAGGCAAACACATACGCACACACACACACACACACACACACACACACACACACCACAAATGCATAGACAAACACATGCACATACATACACATACAAACACAGGCACACATATACACACATAAACAAATACAAACATGTACACAAATAAACAAATACACAGACATATATGCATAAACACAGGCATGCACATAGTCATAAACACAGGAATACCAGGGCTGGAGAGATAGCCTAGCAGTTAAGAGCACCGACTGCTCTTGCAAAGGACCTGGGTTCGATCCCCAGCACCCACATGGCGGCTGAGGACCGTCTGTAACTCCAATTCCAGGAGAACTCCAGGTCCAGGGGAATCCAACACCCTCTTCTGACCTCCGCAGCATTGCATGACACGGGTGCACAAACCTACATGCAGGCAGTACATTCATACACATAGGCAATAAATAAATTTAAAAAAAACACAGGAATACCATACACAGACAAGTACACACACATACATCAACAAATGCACATGCATATATATGTATACACATAAACCCACATACACACAAACATTTGCATACATAAACACACACATACATAAACATATGCATACACACATAAATACGTACCACATACACACATACATACATACATACATATATACATACACAAACAAATGAATATACACATACACAAATACACTGGCCCTGTCCCCTCAGCTTTCGGTAAATCCCCCATTCCTGAAAAATCAATGCTCCTTTTCTTTACCCCTCCCTGCAGACTCCTCCTGTCCTTAGAATCTAATCTCCCCAGAAGCCAGAGTCAACTGAAGTCTGACACTGGCAGGAGGAGGGCTTGATGAGGCTGCTCTTCGGAGCAGCTGCGCTGTGAAGGCCTGACTTATTCCAGACAGGTGGAAATCTAATAGCAGACCTTGGCCAAGATGCGCTCTGTCAGGGGCCCTTTCTGTCCTTCTCTAATCTTAGCTTGGCCTATTTAGAAAACAAGCTCTCTCAAACGTTTTCACTATTTTTCAAAACAAAACAAAAACTTTTCCCAAAACACCCAGAAAATATTATAAGATGAAAACAAAATGGATTTTTTTTCTAACTGCTGAGCAAGGTCACTTCATACCTGCACAAGCTGTGATGGCTCCTGTGTGCTATTAAATGGTGATGAGCTAAATGGAGCTCTCAAACACTCCTCAATAAAAGGTGCTCGCTCGTCTGTTTGCACTTTGGAAGCAGGATGCACAGAGGGCTGGTGGAGAGAACGCTGGCTTACCCGGCCCAGTGAGGAACACGTCAGGTGAACGTCCTGTAACTGTGAAGCCAGACACCAGAGGACTCAGAAACAAGACTCTTCATGCAGGCATGGAAACATCCTTCTAAGCAGGGAAGGCATCAGCACAAATGCTCTGAGCAGAAAATGGATTTGACTTTCTCACAGAACAAAAGAGAAGATTAATGTGCCAGGTAAGGAGAACACAGAGGAACTTACAGGTGCTGAAATCAAAGCACCAGAGGACAGCCAGAAGATCAGGTGTCAGAAGTTTACCGCTTAGCATCTAGAGATCCTTAGGACCCATCAAAAAAGGATATAGTGTACCAGTCAGAATCCTTCCATAACCTGGGCATGGTGGTACATGCCCATAATCCCAGAACTCAGGAGATGAAAGGAGCATCAGAAGTTCAAGGTCATCCTCAACTACATAACAAGTTCAATAAAGAAACCTCTAAAGAAACAAGAAATCCATCTGAACCTTAGAAAATAGAGAGATGTGGGGAGTTAGGGATATAACTCAACAATAAACCACATGCCTATCATATGCAAGGCCCTGGGCTTGAGCCCCAGGACCAGAAGGAATCAAATCTGGGAAACTGATTAAGATATTGAATAGACACCCTAGAAAGCAAAGAAATGGAGAGCATACAGCAGGGATCCCTGACTTCCCCAGGCAGGAGGGACTCACAAGGAAGGGCATTATCAGAGAGAGCATTGCTCATGGCAGAGGTAAAGCTGTGGCAATACCACCTAGAAACAAGCCTCACCCAGGACAGGGCAAGAAAGAAATACCTGGATTCCACCCTCCAGCCTTCTGCTAGTGCCTCTCACTGATCAAATCTATCTAGAATTCAATTGGTTAGAGCTGGAATGCAATTCCCTCTGGCATAGAGCAGAGAGGGGAGGGAAGAAATGGATCTCAGAGAAAACGGCCAAATGACCTGGGCACAGTTCAACTCAGAGGAGAATGAAATTCTTTGTGCTTCAGCCCAGTCTAATCAAGCAATTTCATGTCTGTCTGACTCTGGCTGGCCAGTCACACAACTCAGGGGCTCCCTACCTAGTATCAGTGTGATGGATTTGTTTGTGAGTCAGCAAGTCTCCTCACAGAATCAGACAGCTGTGATTTCTTACAGATCGAAGTGATGATGACTAAGGACGTGGAAAGAAGATAACCCTAAAGCCTGGTCTACCCAACACCTCAGCAAGTGAGGGGAGCGTTCCATCACTGATGTCCTAATTATTTTACTTTCATAATATCAAGTTGACGCTCCTCTTCCTCCCTCTGTAAACACAGTGTCCTCTCCCTACTTCCTTCCCAAAGCCACAACTTTGGGAGTCCCATTGATCTCCTCCTTTTGTAACCACAATCAATATTTCAAATGCATTAGCCCCAAAAGTCTATACTAAACCCATCCACTTCTGCTCCAAAACCTCTCTACCTCCATTCCTGTTCCTAGTCCTATGCACCTTCGTCCTTGCCTGGGACAGTGACAAATGACCTCAAAATCCCTAGCTGCTTCCAGTCCTGGCCACTCATACTGTCCTATACCTCAAGTTCCTCTAATGCCTCCTGTTTCTGTTGTCTCAGTTTTAAGGTCATCTTCTCAGAGTGATCTGGGGGAGGGCAGATTGAAACTAGCCCTTATATTATGATGCTCTGTTTTATTTCTTCACAGCAGTTTAGTACAAGAAGTTCTCTTCTTCCTGTTCGTTTCCTTCTCACTTTTTCCACAAAGAAGTTAGCCAGGCAAGGGCAGTACTAGGGCTGCCTTAGCCACCATCAGAACCCACCCCTACAAAACTCCTTCACATACAACAAGCACAAGACATTTATCAAAGAAATTAACTGAATCTGTACTCTCCTATTAAATTATTTTCCCTGTTCACCAGTTTCAATAATATAGAGATATGTAAACTCAGTAAAATTCATATGGCAGAGTTATGCACATGATTATGAGCACATTTAGGAAGAAAACATTACCCTGGTCAAAGAAAATGTTTTAGGTGAACCCACCTGTCTGCTGAGGATGCCATAGTTTAAACAGACTTTATTTTCTCAACAATCCTGGAGGCTGACACTCGAAACCAGGGAACCAGCACGATGGGTTCTGGGAAAGGGCACATCCTCATGAATTCATCTAACTTAATTACTTCCCAAGGCTTCTCTCCACATCTCATTATGCTGGAGATCAGTGGACACGATTCGTTCTGTAGTATGACCAGCAGCATGGAATCCCAGTACCTAAATGCGGAACATAAGAGCTTTAATAAGGCCGCCCTCTATCCAGCCAGTTCCTTTCCGCCTGTTTCCCTCGAAGCCTCTTGGAAAATGGCATCTGTTTCCATATCTCTACTTGTGGAAATTCCCTTCCTCCTGGCTCAAATACCGTCTTCTTTTTTTTTTTTTTGTCTTTTTGAGACAGGGTCTCCCTGTAGCTCCGGCTGTCCTGGAACTCACTCTGTAGACCAGGCTGGCCTCGAACTCACAGAGATCCGCGTGCCTCTGCCTCCCAAGTGCTAGGATTAAAGGCGTGCGCCACCATGCCCGGCATTTATTTATTTCTGTATGTGTATCAATGTATTGTCTGCATGCAAGTTTGTGCACCCGTGCCGTGCAATGCCGTGGAGGTCAGAAGAGGGTGTCGGATTCCCCTGGAACTGGAGTTCTCCCGGAATTGGAGTCTCAGACGGTTCTCGGCCGCCATATGGGTGCTGGGGATCGAATCCGGGTCCTCTGTAAGAGCGGTCAGCGCTCTTAACCGCTAGGCCATCTCTCCAGCCCCAAATACCGTCTTCTTTGTCTGGGTGATCCTCCAAGATTCAGCTTGAGTCATTTTATAACGCCTTCCCTATCCCATCTTAGGTAGACATAATCACTTCTCTCTTTATGCTCCTAGGGTATCCTGCCCAGCACTCTCTACAAGATTTGCATATTTTTCATTATTAGTCCTTATTATAAAAGCACTCATGTATCTCCAACTGAATTGCATGCCCCTTATAGCCATAGTCATACTACATTCACATCTTCATTCCTGAGCCTTGATTTTATGTACTTTACCAAATAAATAGATGCTACACTTGGAACTAAATTCTTGGATTATAATCTCTGGAGAGATTATATAAGGAACAGGATATTTAAAAGACCTAGAATGCTGGGATAAAATTGCTGTTACTGAGCTTTCTGTTGCTCTGACAAATTACCTGAAATAACCAACTGGTGAGAGAAGGTAAAGTTTATTTGGGCTCAGAGTCTCAGAGATCCGTCATCAGTCTGTAGTTACTTGGTCCTATTGTTCAGGGTCTGTGGTGATAGTCCATTATGGTAGGAACACATAGTTCTGTGAGAGAAAGAAAAGAAGCCAAGGTCCTGATACCCTCTTCAAGAGAATATCTCAAGTGTTCAACATCCTTCACCAGGTCCCATATCCTGAAGGTGTATCCAATCTTTGGATACATGTAGCCAAGGATAGCTAGGAATTTGACCCAATCCAAAATCATAAACACGAGATCTGTTTGCAACTTTTCTCTTTGTGACTCAATTGTGCAGTTCTTTAGTGTGAACTTGGTAAATGATAACATCATTTTGGCCATGTCCAAAAGTTGGAGATCCCTGTAAAGTTCCTTCTTCCTAACAGTACCACAGGCTGCAACCAAGTCTTTACCTCTGAGGTCTTTGAAGGACACTCTTGCCAACTGTACCCATAGTCGCCATCACCTCTAGCCTCTGAACATGGGCTACAAACCTGAGAAAAATCCTTCTCTTAACTGCTTTCCTTTGGTGCCCTGTTTTCAGTTTGTGTACCATTTTTGTTTGTTAGTGAAACGAGACACTATAGCAATCTCTCTCTTTTTAATAAAGCTCTCAAACTGCAGGCATGCCACTGTGACTTGCATCTGCTCTTCTGTCACTCTGTAGAAATGGATTGGAATTAGTTCTTTGATGAAATGCCCACAAGGGTTTTCCATCTGCCTGTGTGGTCAGGGAGGGAGAAGGCACAGCAACTTTTTTGTGATTGACCCCCATCCTGGGACCCAGTCTCCAATTCCTTCTTAATAAGTCAGTAACCATGACAACCTCCAGGAAGCCCCACAGTGTGCTGAAGCCATGCACATCTGCCAACTGCTTTGCTGCACAGTCCCCCCATAAATACCTGGCAAGAACTACTGGCAAGGACACAGCCTGTCTTATCCACAGTGTGGTTGCTCTGACTCAGGGACTATCATGACTGCTGTACACTTGTCTTTTTTATTTTATCATTATTTTTATTTTATGTGTATGACTGTATTGCCTGTATGTGTGTAAGTACACCTGTGTCATGCAGTGCCCACAGAGTCAGAAGGCAGCATCAGATTCCCCTGGAACTGGAGTTACAGATGGTTGTTAGCCATCATGTGGGCACTGGGACTTGAATCCAGGTCCTCTGCAAGAGCACCCTGTGGTCTTGACTGATAAGCCATCTCTCCAGCCCCTGTAGACTTGTCTTTGACCCAGGTCTCCTTGTCCATTGGCTTCTATTTCCTCCTGGGCTCCTATCTATGGGTCCACATTGCTCAGCACTGGTTGGATTTGCACTGAGTCCTTACTCAAGATGTTCTGCATTGAGATACGTTTGATCCTAGATTCAGTTTTGTCTCCTCTGACCTACTGCTGCCCAGGGCTTCACCAACAACCTCTCTCCCACCCTTTCCAACCCTTCCCTCTAACTCTCAACCATCCCTTGCCCCAAAGTTTCCCACCTCCTGGGGCCATGGTAGTAAAGGAGAAGTTGACACAACCAGATAGAAAAATGACCATCCTTAGTAAGGACCAAAGTGCTAAATCAGTTGTAAAGTGTTTGCTGTGCAAAGATGAGGACCTGAGTTATATCTCCAGTGCTCACATAAAAAATCTTAGAGGGACCGGAGAGATGGCTCAGCAGTTAAGAGCACCAACTGCTCTTGCAGAGGACCTGGGTTTGATTCCCATCAACCACGTGATGGTAGGAACCTTCTTTAACTCCAGTTCCAGGGGAATCTGACACCGTCTTTGGCAACTGTGTCATGCATTGACCTCCACGGTATTGCATGACACAAGTGCACTAAGCTGCATGTAGACAGTATACTCATACACATAAAAAAATAAATAATTTTTTTTAAATCTTGGAGTGGTAGTGGTACATGCTTGTAATCCTACCACTGGGAAGGCAGACAGACAGACCTCTGGGGCTCACTGACCAACCAGTCTAGCCTATTTGGTGAATTTCAGGTCAATTAGAAACCCTGTCTCCAAAACCAAGGGGTTTTGTGGTTTCTAGGGCTATTTCTTCAGAACCTTCTTAGGTGATGAGGGAGGCAAAAAAAGCATCAATCTAGATTCTTTGCACATGGAGTGGCTAGGGGTTTGTTTGGCTTTTGAATTCTTGCTATGGGAAAGCATGGGTAAAGATTCCAAGTCTCAGGCACATCTGAAGTTGACTGACTTGGATCCCTCTATAGAGAACCAAGCATGACCTAAAATCAATTAAGCTCTAGGAAACTAAGAAGTGAGAAGGGCCCAGCTTACACTGAAATCTGGATTTTATTTAAATAGAATTCATCTATTTCTCCCTTAAACTTAAAATTCTGTTTTTTAGTATAGTCATTATAGAAAACAGGATGGGGCTTTCCCAAAAGAATTTCACTGGCTGTGACTGACATCAGTAATGCTATCAATAGCACAAATATATATGATGTTCGCACTGCATTCTAGACTCATGGGTGTGACCTTACTGAGTGCTAACAGAATGAAGGCTAGAAAGCCTCTTGATCTTACAGCCTCTTGGTAAAGCTTTCCCAATTTCATCAATGGATGAGTATTTAAATCCTAAAATTTCAGATGCCAGGGCCAGAGAGATGGCTCAGCAATTAAGAGCACTGGCTGCCCTTGCAGAAGACCTGGATTTGAATCCCAGCACCCACATGGCAGCTAACAACCAGTCCATAACACCAGTTCTAGAGGATCCGATGCCCTCTTCTGACCTCTGTGGGCATTGCATGACATGGGTGCACTCATATACATTCAGGCATAACACTCATATACATAAAATAAAAATAAATAAATAAAAATGTTTAATAAAAATTAAGATGTCAGCACTGAGTTCTAAGCTGTGATAACTGTGATAAGCAACAAATGTTTAATGGTTGAAGGGACAAAGGAATAAATAAGAGAAAGGGAAAGAGAAAAGGCAAATTTGTGGCCCATATTATTGGGTGAAATAGAGGTACCATTGTAGGGATGATAAAATAACTGGGTTAGGAGTCAGTCAAGAATCAGAGATTCTAAGCCTAAATCAGCCACCAATTTGCCATATAACCTTGAGACATCCTGCCCCATGTCTATTTGGAGTCCCAAAGTCTGAGAAATAAAACCCAGATTTCATGAGGGTAAGCTGAACCCTTCTCTCTTCTCAGTTGCCTATAGCTGAGCTGATTTTAGGTCCCTCTTGGTTCTCCATGGAAGGATCCAAGTCAATCAACTTCAGATGTGCCTGAGACTTGAGATCTTTACCCATGCTTTTCCACACCAAGAATTCAAAAGCCAACCAAACTGCTAGTCACTCCATGTCCAAAGAACCTAGTTCTTCACTTCAATACTTTTGTACCTCACCCCACATCTAAGAGGGTCCTGGAAAAATAGCCCTAGAAGTCATTGCAGATGGCCTAGAAGGAAAAACAGGAAGCATCCCACTCTTGGCTAGGCCCTTATTCTGTGAACTGCCAAAGATAGGACCAGAATGAATCTATTTCCCCTTAAATTTAAAAGTCTGTATTTCACCATCATCATTATAGAAAACAGGATGGAGTTTTTCCAAAAGAATTTTAAAAAGAACCACCACCATTTGATCAAGAAATTCCTCTACTCAGTATATATACAAAGAAAATGAAATAAGCACATCAAAGAGATACCTGCACACTAGTGTTGGTTGCAATATTGTTCACTATTAGTGCCCAGAACAGTTAACTTCTGCATTGAAAATTTTTTTAAAAAGAGAAAAAGATGAAAGACATGTATGGCAAAATGCATGAGCTCTGGCTAGGTGGGGGGAAGGAAGGGGAATGGTCTAAATTTGATTAAGAAATGTTGTATCAAATGCATAAAACTCCGATAAAAAATTAAAATTAAAGAAAAAAAAAGACTGCCGAACCAGGCCTGAGTCTCCGCCCAGATCTGCATCATCCAGCCAGACAACTTTAGGTCACTGTTTATACCTCTCAGAGCCTCAGTTTCCTCATACGAAAAATGGAATTAATAGTGATTCCTGTGCTGTCTACCTCACAGAGCTTCCATGAGGACCAAACAGGTTAGACTATAAACCGTAAAGTACTGTCCAAATGTGAAGTAACTACCATTTTTCAGCTCTCTTTTACAGAGGAATTAAATGTATTCTTCATTGTTTGTATGTATGTATGTATGTATGTGTGTGTGTGTGTGTGTGTACAAGCATACGTTTAGTTTGAAAAGTATGTTGCTTGTGTCCAGTCACTTTGCAAATCTGCTGACATTTGTAATTCTGACAGAGGGATTTGTGCTGTGGCCTAACACTTGCCGAGTGATGTGTAGGGTATGCCTATATGCAAATTAAACTTCTCCTTTCTTCAATAAAAAATTAAAATAATAATATAAACAAAAAAAACAAAAGGCCAAGCATGGTGGTACACACGTTTAATCCCAGCATTTGGGAGGCAGAGACAGGTGGATCTCTATGAGTTCAAGGCCAGCCTGGTCTACATAGTAAGTTCCAGGACAGCTGGAGCTACAGGGAGACCCGTCCCAAAAAGACCAAAAAAGTTAAAAAATTAAATTAAATTAAATGGCTTGCTGTTCTTGGGTATTTTCTGCACAGCTCTGTGTCAGTCATGGGCAATAGGAAGAAGGAAAAACTCCCCAGGAGAGTCTTGGGCGTATTGCTCTGGTATAAGGTTGTATTTCAATAGGGTATAATCCCAAACCTTTCATGTTGAGTCAAGGTGGGGGACCTTGCTTGTAAGACACTTTTGAAAAGAAATTATTATTAAGCCTTAAGTAGGAAAAATTGTGGTTTTTTTTTTCTTCCTCCCCGCCAGCCATTCGTCCCCTCTGAATGGCTCCGAGGCACATGATGTGTGGGCCTCCCTTCTCTCAGCCCTGGGAAAGGTTTTGAATCTGCAAAATGAGGCTATCAGATGGGGCTGCTCCACAGTCCTGTGACCTATCCAACCCTCAGGATAATACGGAAAAGAAAATTCCCAAAAGACTGAACTTCCAGTGATAAGACACATATAACATACAAACAGACAATTCAAATGCTTGTTGGCCCCAACCAAGATTGTTAAAAGATACTAAGTTTAGGGGAAATGACTTAGAGGCCTTATCGAAGGCCAGCTCTGAAGCCCATTTCTGATCAAACTCCCATCCTGAGTCAGTGAGAGGAGGGAAGGTGGCAGACGTACCAGAGGGCAGAGGTAGCCAAGGCTCCAACTCACGAAATATGTTTGGATCCCCAAACAATAGCTGTCTGCATCAAGACTCAAGCCCATCCCTCCACAGTGAGGGCCTCCCCACCACCCACACAGTCCCTACAGCTCCTTCACCACTCACAGGCAAAACCCCCAGCACCCCAAAATGCTTTTACCTTCTATCCCCAGTCCCAGAACCCTAGATACACCTTCCCTGATCTCACTAGCAATAGTTCCAGACTGTGTTCTGCCCTGGAGAGCCCTGTGGACCCTGGATTGTCCCTCACACTGAATGTGTCTCCATTCCTTCTACCGCACAGCTTCCACTGTGCATAAGCCCCATTCCAGACTAAACCTGGAATCCCAGCCTGTGCTAGGCTGTACAATACCCACAGGCTAGACAGGAAGTACACCCTGGCTATCTGCAAGCACAAAATGGCTCCCACCACTCCAATTTACCCCTCAGAACCCAGAAGCTCTTGGCTGAAACATACTGATTCAGGAAAAACATGCTGTTTAAGTCACTGTGTTCAAACTGTAATTCTCAGAACCTGGGAATCCACAGAGGGTCCTTAACGGTCCTTCCAGAGGCAAGAAAAGGTGGCAGAATGGCCCCAGGAACCTGCCTCCCTCAGCAGAGTAGATCTTCCATACCTGGCTCACACATTTGCCTTTCTCCAGCAAATTTGTTGAAGGAAGAACTCCAGTATTTGAAAGAGTCAATTCATTACTTCTTCATGGAAAGAAAAAAAAAAAAAACAAAAAAAAACATAACCCTTTGAATTGTGATGTTTTTCTTTGGTCATTTGAATGTTAAAATTGATTTCTTTTTTAATAGATCAAAACTACTAGTAAGTAAACATCTCTTAAACATAATCTTCCCTAACCATGTTGAGTGCAAAACTAGTTCCTTGGAATCAGTGATGAGTAGGATCAGTCACCCCTCTTTTCTCCTCATTATCGAGAAAAGAAAAGGTGACTTTTTTTCCTCAGCAAGACCTTTTCAGGGTGCCCATATATGTAACAACATAATTATAATCCATGAGAGCTACATAAAAATGTTAATGACTGTTTTTCCTGAGAAACAGTAAGCCATTCAATGTTTGTGAATAAAATGGTTTGGAAATTATCTCAGGAAAAATAAAGAAGAAGCATTTAAATTTGGCATTGACCTTTGTAGCAGTCAGCCCTAGCTTCCTCTCAGCTAAGAACAGTAGGCATAGATAGCCTCACCTTTCAGCAGCAGATCTCTAAATCCCATCATTATCGGCTGCCTGAGCCGCCAGCATAATCCTCACAAACAATGCTGCCTCCTCCTCTTTGTAAGTTAGCACATCACTACAGAAGGAAGACGCATGAATGTTCTGTTTTTTTCCCAAAACAAAAAAAATACATATTTCCCCTGCTTGGCAGCTAGAAGAATACAAAAGAAGTTCTTCAAGGCCCTGGACCTGAGCCTACCAAAAGTGGGCGTCTTTCTTCCCCACCGCTTCTCCATCTCCCCAACTTACTTCTTTCTCCTCTTGGATTCTGCCTCTTCTCCTCATCAGCTGTGGCAAAGGATGAGGAGGGCTGGCCGGCCAGCAGACACTGTCTCAGTAACCCTGAGGCACAGAAGACAAAGAGCAAAGCTCTCTGCCCTGAATGGCCTAAGACAATGTCCTGAGGAGAAACTTTGTCCAACCCCTATGTGCATAAGGCAATGTCCTCATAACAAACCTGGTCCTGCTCACTCTACAAGGAAAAGTCAAAGCATATGATTCAACAGAGCGTTAAACTTACCCATCTTTTACAAAAGAGCCTCCTTTATCCTGGTTGGTATGGATTAGTATTCCAGGATCATGATCTCATAAGGATAGAAGATGGAAGAATAGAAAACCACACCCTTCCACACTTTGGGAGGAAGAGGTGAAAGGAAATAAATAAATAAATAAATAAATAAATAAATAAATAAATAAATAAATAGAATTTTGAGATTCTTATTTTTTCACAAGAGCCTAGGAGAGGAGCTGTTCCTGCATCCCAGACACCCAAATGAAGAGGATGATTGAGCAGCAACGTTTTGAGCATCAAATCCACACAGCATATTGTGTAAGAATCCACTGAGGCTGGGGATTCTTTTTACCACAGCATAACCTAGAAAACAACTGACAGATACAGAAAATGAGCTACAGCAACAAAAATAAATATAAAAAAATATGTGGCATTGTCTTTGGGATAGCCTGACAGCTGGTAAAGTGTTCTTGAAGTGGCCCATCCGCACGCGTTCATCTTTGCTCTCTTCCTCCACCCTGACCTGAATGCAGCAGCTTCTCAGCCTTGATCCTAAAAGGAAGAAGTCGAGTGAGGATGAGCCGCACTGGCCATGCCCTTGACACAGGCTGAGGAGGAACCGTTGTGTTCAGCACCTTCAAAGCCCAGGCTCCAGTGGATGAACTCACACTGAGGGACATCTGGAGACACAAACGTGATGCCATAGGCCTTAACATATATGACAGAAAGCATGAAATCTGGTGGGGGGGGTACATATAGGGGAAGAGGTCTGAATAGGATTAAGATGTATTATACAAAATGCATAAAAATTCTATTGAAATATATATTGAAAAAAATTACAAATGATACATTTAGGGGGTAAGGGATCTAGCTCAGTTGAGTACATGGATAGCATGCACGAGGCCCTGGGTTCAATAACCAGCATTGCAAGATGAAAAGGAAGGAAAAAAGGGAAGGGGAGGGGAGGGGAGGGGAGAAGGATGCACTTATACATCTTCATATCTATGGAAGTAAAAGGAGACAGTGTAGGAAAGGCAGAACTAGAGGACAAGGGAAGAAAGGTTTGAGGACATCAAGAGAAAATGTAAAGGAGAGGGATGTTCAGTGTATACTTGTTATGGGGAGTGTAACTATCCCACCAGGAGCAAAGATACTCTAAGGAGAGACATAGGCCCCTCCCTTTGGCTATCAGGCCATTGAAAAATGGATCCCAAGGAACTGGAAATTCCTCGGGATTGTCGGTCCTCTGGTGCCAGTCAGAGAAGGAACTTGTCTCCCAGGAAAAGGTACCATGCAGTTTGGCAGCTTGTCAGGCCACCTTACAGAAAGACTGGAGCTGAAACAATGATGGGTCAGGGATGGGTGGCTGTGGGTGCTTCTTACTCTCTCTTTGAACCTAAGTCTTGAACTGGAGAGAGAGAACTTAGCAGCTAAGAGTGTGTTTACTCCTCTTCCAGTGGACCTGAGTTCCATCCCCAGCATCCACATTAGGCAGCTCACAACCACCTGTAACTCCAGCTCCAAGGGATGTGAGGCCCTCTTCTGGCTTCTCTGAGTATCTGTACAATATGACATTCTCTTATACAGACATATACATATAAAATAATAAAAATAAATCATTTTAAACCTAAACTTCATGTCAGGACCTGTAAGATGAACCTGGAGTACCAGTTGGACCTCTCTATTTGTTCCTCTTTCCAATGTGAACATGTTGGATAAATCTCCCATCTCTACATTCACCATTATTGTCTCTCTAATTAGCTTACTGATGGAAGGTGGCCTAGCCCAGCTTGTTAGGGCTGCGAGGGCCCAGGCTGTGACCTTAACAACGCTTTAAAAAATGACTTAAGTGGGGCTGGAGAGATGGCTCAGCAGTTAAGAGCACCAACTGCTCTTGCAGAGGACCCAGGTTCAATTCCCAGCACCCACATGGTGGCTAAGAACCATCTTTAACTCCAGTTCAAGGGGGAATCTGACGCCCTCTTCTGACCTCCACGGCATTGCATGACATGGGTGCACCAACCTACATGCAGACAGTACATTCATACACATAAAAGATAATAAATTTTTTTAAAGGACTTAAGGATTAGGGAGATGGGAGGATTTTGATGGCATCTGGGCAGACAGGTGGGAAAAGGAAGCAGTTGCTGCCAGGCCTAATTGATTGTGGCTCTGAAGGAGATGGCTCGGGAGAGCAGGCTACAAATATCGTTGCACTTACAAGCCTTTTTGCCAGCAGTGCCTTTAAGCAGATCTCTTCCCTTCCCTTCCCAGCCGACTGAAAGCAAAAGCACAATCTAATAATCCACATGCCAGCATAAAGACTTGTAAAATCTTCAGAAAAACTTAGAGTAAAAACAGCCACAGTCCATTATAAAGCCAAAACACTTCTTTGTACGTGGCGATGGCGATAAAGGAGGACCATTTGCAGACTGTCATCAGTGTGAGTAGCGGGCATGTGTGTGGAAGGGAAGAAGGGCCAAGCCAATGGAGGCGAAACTGTTATGACTGTTCGGTCAAAATTAAGGAGGAGCGTTAGGCAACCTGGTCAGGAGAAGACAGCAAGGTCATTCTTGAGTCCTCTTTCCCTTGGCCCCTGGCATAGCAACAAATAACTGCACAGCACGGGTCCTTTCTATGCTAACGTCCCTACTAGGTACTTTCAAGCCACGCCCCTGCCTTCCACCCCCTGCACACACATCTCTATCCCTCACTTGCTCATTAAACAAAAGGTTGACAGACTAATCTTCCTAAAACACAGTTCTGATGATGTCATCTGCCACCTCCCCAGTGCCATGAAATAACTCCAAAATCTTCACTCTGGCTTCCAAATTCCTCCTTAATCTGAACTATTATTTGCTCCACACGCAGAATTCTGGCCAAAATTAAGAATTTACATTTTTATTCAGTGCTGGGTTTGCTCCTGTTTGCCTGTTTGTTTTCCTTCTGTGCCTTGTTCAAACTGTTGTCTTGCTCTTTATTGCAAATGTCTAAATCTCGCTGTTCCTTCAGCCCCCAGCCTCACCCCCATCTCCCTCAGGTCCTCGCCCCCACTCTGAACTCACACGTCTCATCCTGAGTGTCCTCTTGGAGTGTCATCCCTCCCTCTGGGGTCACTTGTCAGTGTTTCTCTCTCTTACAGTGGCTGCAAGAAAAGGTGACTCATTCTTTATATTATGGGAGGAAGGAACCACTTCCGGGTGGGCAAGAGAAAGACAGAGGGCCCTGGCCAGCAACCTCACACAGAACTCACTCCCTGCTTTGTTGTCTAGCTCCAAACTTGCCAAGACCATCCAAAATGTTGGGCCAATATATGGTCTCCCTTCTTCCCTTTTCAAACCACAAGCAATTCCAGCATGGATTATCAGCTCTCTGGGCCTTCAGCATGTAGCCACAACAACTTGACGGCAGTGAAAATAGAAGGCAGGAACTAGGACAGAAGCAGAGAGTGATGGCTGGAAGACGGTGGAAAGCTTCTGATAAAGATAAAGCAATTGGCTAAGTCACTTGCCTGATAATGAGTAACACTAAATGAATTCACATGGCTGCCTCTGGCCTCCAGTCTCAAAGATGCCCTCCCCAGTTATCCCTAATCTAGGGACAGAATGGGACATTGAAATAAAGGATTCTCCCAAGGCTCTAGAGGCAAGCTGTTCCAGAAACATCTACAGGAATGTTAACAGATTGTTAAGCTCTAGGCTTTCTGCCAGATGCTATGCATGAATTATTTCATTTAGTCCTCAAAACACCTGCCATTTTCCAGGTAAAAAGCTGAGGCTCTGCCATGTGGCCCTGTCACAGAGACCCAGGTGGCTGGAGTTTCCCACATTTCACCCAGTAGCTGTGATGCGAGACGCCGGCAGATCAAGCCGCAGGAGGGTCGCTGTCTTTTCCCCAGGAAAGCCCTGGGAGCACTCAGCGCACCCAGTGCTGCACATGCAACCTCTCGTTCCGTCGCCCAGTACACTCCAAAGGGTACTGCTAAAGCCCTAACTGTTTCACTTAACGTGTTCGATCAGTTTTGAGTGGAGGGACAGTAAACACTGCCCATCTGGAATCTCCTGGCCTCTTTTCGTCAGGTCTGGCCACCTTTCCCATAACAGGGCTGCTGACAGCTACAGCCAATGAATGCAATCTAGCTATCAGTACTGGGATTAGGCAGCCTGGTGTCCAGCAAGGACAGTACCTTAAGTCAAGGTCTGATTTCACATTGGGCACACAGCAGGCACACAGAACCCTGCCCTGCTCTCCTCACACTCAGGCTCTCTCCATTCGTCCTGCTGCCGGTTGCCAGAGGTCGCCTCCTAAAGAACTACCCCAAACAACTTGCCTGCTAAACAACCATTGAGTGGTTCCTCAATGTCTTAATATTTACGGACAGTTGTGGGCTCTAGGCCACCAGTCACAGCACTGTTGTTCTGGGACAAGCAGCCTTGCTAGCCTCGAGCCCAGCCTCTCCTGGTGCATCTCCAGTCTCTAGCCAACCCACCTCTCAGATAGACATCCCACCCTTCATTCTGCTCGCCTCCTTTCCAATCAGTGTGAATTCCAAGTAGACTTCTTCCTGCATATGGTTTCCCTTTCCCACACCTCTCATCACCACAATAGCCAACCCAAGGCCTTCCATGTCATACAGCTCAAAGACTCCCTGTTGAATTTCCCTATAAATTGTTGAATTAGGCGAACATTTGATGGAGTGCTTACACTGACTCTGTTATCCTAGGATTTCATTCTGTAACGTTTTCCCTTTTTCCTCTTCGATCATGCTATCAAATGTGACTTGTCCATTCTAATCTGATAACCATTCAGAACTTCCATAAATATCATTTATGTCCAATTGATTTAAATATTCTGGAACTTTCCAAACAAACTTATCTTTAAATAAGTTTTTAAATAAGTTTTTTTTATCTGTTATAAAGATTATATCTGAAGTATACTAGAAGTGGCTCCACTCTCCCATCCAGCATCTTCCTTCCTAACACTGAAGACCAACACAAAATACTTTCTGAGATAGTCCTTTTTTCATTTCAAAGCTTGTCCTCTAAGTTCAGATTTTTGTGGGTTAGAAAACTGATTAAGTACATTTTTCAGCAAAATGTTTCTGGTGGGCTATAGACTCAGTGGGATAGGAATACATAAAAAGAGATGAGAGGGACTGGAGAGATGGCTCAGCAGTTAAGAGAGCCGACTGCTCTTGCAGAGGACCCGGGTTTGATTCCCAGCCCCCACATGGCAGCTAAGAACTGTCTTTAAGCTGGGTGGGCATGGTGGTGCATGCCTTTCATCCCAGCACTCAGGAGGCAGAGGCAGAGGCAGGTGGATCTCTGTGAGTTCAAAGCCAGCCTGGTCTAGAGAGTGAGTTCCAGGCCAGCTGGGGCTACAGGAAGACCCTGTCTCAAAAAAAGACAAAAAAAAAAAAAAAGCAAGAGATGAGGAAAAGGAGAGCAAGACTTCCTGTACTTAACTGTGCTACTCAGAACTGAAGAATAAAGGGCAGCATCAGAAAACCAAAAGTCAGCTCAAAATAAGAATGTTTGCAAATAATATATTTGATAAGAGCCTTGCATATAAATGTATAAAGAATGCTTGGGGGCTGGAGAGATAGCCTAGCGGTTAAGAGCACCGACGCTCTTGCAGAGGACCCGGGTTCGATCCCCAGCACCCACATGGCGGCTAAGAACCGTCTGTAACTCCAATTCCAGGAGAACTCCAGTTCCGGGGGAATCCGACACCCTCTTCTGACCTCCGCGGCATTGCACGACACGGGTGCACAGACCTGCATGCAGACAGTACATTCATACACATACAAAAATAAATAAATAATAAAAAAAATCTTTTTAAAAAAAAGAATGCTTGGGTCTGGAGAGATGGCGCAACCGTTCAGAGCACTAGCTGCTCTTGCAGAGGACCAGGGTTCAACTCCCAGCTAACAACCAACCATTTGTAATTCCAGTTCCAGGGGATCTGATGCTCTTTTCTGACAACATGGGTGCACTTACATACATGCAGGCAATACATTCAAACACAGAAAATAAAAATAATAGATAAAAATGTTTAAAATGAATGCTTATAGTCACTAACAAAATAGGAAATAGCCCAACTTTATTTTTTTATTATTATTTGTTTATTTTTAAGGGATTATAGTAACACAGTTGTTTTCAGATAACATTGATGTTACTCAGTTTGCCATACAATTAGGTAATTGGTGCATTTTGCAAGTATCTATGTCCAAATTTTGAACAACCCAAGGTTCCCATAGTCCAGTTGGAGAAGCTTGTGTGCATAGGCATGTTGATCAATTAGGAGTCCAGACTATATTGCTATAGTCTCATGATTCACCCCTATCTCTCCACAGCCCTTACATTCTACCACACCTCCTCTTCCGCAATTTGTTCCCTGGGCTTTGGGAAAGGGGCACAAGTGGGTGAGAAGAAAACAGTCTACTTTCTTTGGAGTTGTCATTTTGGACTCTAGTCTCTTCAGGTTGTTTCCCTTCATGGATTGACAGCTTATCCAGTGATACCTTTTTAGTCATACTAACAAAGCACAAGCAATTGGATGTACAGGCAGGGGAAATAGCCCAACTTTAAAATGTACGAAGCCTCTGCAAAGATATTTCTCTAAGAAAGATAAAAGAGCAGGCAATAATCACTTGAACAAATTCTCCACATAATTGTTTACAAAACCACATGAGATGCCAAATCACACACACACTAGGATATTTGGGTGCTGGGGCTCAAATCACACACTCACTAGGATAGTTGGGTGCTGGGGTTCAAATCACACACTCACTAGGATAGTTGGGTGCTGAGGTTCAAATCACATACTCACTAAGATAGTTGGGTGCTGGGACTCAAATTACACACTCACTAGGATAGTTGGGTGCTGGGGCTCAAACTCAGGTTCCCATGCTTGTGTGGCAAGCACTTTACTGATCAAACTATCTCCCCACCTCCTTTATTATTTTTTTATTTACATGTTTTTTGTGTATGTATTTATTATTTATATATTTTTAATGTATATTTTTATATGTAAATTTTA
The DNA here is from genome assembly GCA_009823505.1 of Rhizomys pruinosus. Lineage (NCBI taxonomy): Eukaryota > Metazoa > Chordata > Mammalia > Rodentia > Spalacidae > Rhizomys > Rhizomys pruinosus. The sequence continues at coordinate 2,992,473 of VZQC01013897.1, read as the reverse complement.
TGTATATTTTTATATGTTTTTATATTTTTATGTATATTTTATATGTATTTATTATTTATATATTTTTTTATTTACTTGTGTATTATTTGTGTGTATGTATGTATGTATGACTGTGAGTTTATGTGCATCACATGCTTGAGGAGGCCAGAGGTCTTTGGAACCCCCTGAACCTGGGTTACAGGCAGCCTAAAGTTATTTGATACGGCTGCTGGGAACTGAACCTGAGTCTTCTGCAAGAGCAGTAAGTGCTTTTAGCCACTGTGGCATCTCTCCAATACATATCAGTTTAATTTAATCTGACACTTGATAGTAATTAAAGCCACTGCAGCATACACCTGTAATCCCAGTGCTGGGCAGGAAGAGATAATAGGATTCTCAGGGCTCACTGGCCAGCCAGCCAAGCCAAATCAGCAAACCCTAAGTACTCAGGAAGAGACTCTAACTCAAAAATAAGGCGGATGGTTAGGGCTGGAGAGATGGCTCAGTGGTTAAGAGCACTGGCTGTTCTTGCACAGGACCCAAGTTCAATTCCCAGCACCCACATGGCAGCTAACAACCATCCATAACTCTAGTTCCAGGGGATCTGATGCCCTCTTCTGACTACCATGGGCATTTCACAATATGGGTGCACATACACACATACAGCCAATACACTCATACATATAAAATGAAAATAAGTCTTGGCATGGTGGGGCATGCCTTTAATCCCAGCACTTGAGAGGCAGAGGCAGGTGGATCTCTGTGAGTTCAGGGCCAGCCTGGACTACATAGTAAATTCCAGGTCAGCTATAACTACAGGAAGGCCCTGTCTCAAAAAGACCAAAAATTTTTTAATTAAAATAATAAAAAACATGCCAGGTGTGGTGGCATGTGTCTTTGATCCCAGCACTCGGGAGGCAGAGGCAGGCAGATCTCTGTGAGTTCAAGTCCAGCCTGGTCTACAGAGCAAGCTACAGGCAATCTGGAACTAAAGGGAGACCTTATCTCAAAGACACAAAAAAAATAAATTAATTAAAAACAGGAGCCAGGAAAATGGAAAGGATACATGGAGGAAAAGGAATAAAAGGAACCTGAAAGAGGGGGAGGTAGGGAACAGATGTTACCAGAGGGGAGGTGGAGAAATTGAGAGAGTTCAGCTGAGAGGAGAGGAGGGAGAGACATGGAGGGGGGCACAATGTGGGGGGAGGGAAGTGAGGAGGGGAGATGGCGGGAGATGGGTGCTATTTGGGGAGGGAGGAGAAAATGGGGTGCTGGGAATATGGAGGGAGGAGGGAGGTCAGATGGGAGGGAAAAGTAGACATGAATGAGTCTCGGAGGGCTGGGAACCCAGAGGGAAATGCGAGGTCCCCGTGACCCCATGAGAAACGCACATACAGTGTCTTCACATCAGTGCACATATGTGCCTATAACCTGTTTGGCAAAGAACGCAGTGCCAGACAGAAGAGACCTCCCTTTGAGTGGTGGCCAAGAGTGGCCCAGGAGACTCCCAAAATAACACAAACTATTGCCAAAGCTCTTAGTTAACCCAGATAAGACCGTACTGCTGATGATAGGACATACTTCAGACACAGGACTTGGAGCAATGGACGAGGACCTGAACTGGAAGCCTTCTATCTGAAGTTTAGCTCTTATAAACCTAAATGACAATATGTAAACTGCTAAGGGAGAAGATCAATCAATGCTCCAGCCTAGCCCTAAAGACTAGTAACCATAACAATTGGCACAGCAAGCTACCTCTATTATTGGTACAGTGGTGGCAGTGTTATCTGGGGTGATCAACAGCTACCTAATTGGAATTAAAGCCCTCTCAATGTGAGTGAACTGATGGGTACTGTAATTGTAGCCAAATACACATGGAGTATTTGGAGAGGACATAGATCCCTAGCTCTGTCATATCTCTAGACAAATGATATTTCTTACCATAAGCTAAACATGGATCCTTATATTTACATATAACCATACTATGCACCACTCATCAAGGAAGCTTTTGTTTTTACCATTAGGGTGTTCTTTATTTGTTCTATAAAATAATGATGTGTACAGTAAAAAAAAAAATATTAAAATATAAACATATTACACTTTTTTAAATACTCAGTTTGAATCACAAACATAAATGTAATACTATAAAGCCATTAGAGGAAAACAGGAAATCTTAAAAGGCAGCAATATAAAAAGATCCCTCCTAAAACTAGGGAAAGATGGGAGCATCACTAAGGAAGACAGCAAACATGCATATCATTAGAGAATTGCAAATCAAAACAAAGCACCACTACGCATAATGGCCAACTTAAGAAAAGCTGAGATTACCAAGCACTGATGTGGATATATATTAACAAGAACTGTCATTCACTGTTGATAGAATTCAGAACAATAAAGCTACTTTGGAAGATAAGTTGACAGTTTCTTACAGAGTTAGGCATAATCTTACCACACAATCCTGCAACTGTGATCAGAGCTATTTACACATTTAAGCAGACAACTTGAGTTCACACAAAAGCCTGCATGACACATATCTACTTGGAAAGTTTAACAGAGAGACGCTTCACTAACCGAACAGCGCCCTGTGCTTTGTCTATTCAGTCTTTCTTCTTCCAAGTTCCTGAGTTTTTAAACATGAGATTCATCTAATCAGACTAGCTCCTTTCACTTAACAATGCACATCTCCTGTGCCTCCATGGGTTTCCATGGCTTGATGTCTCTTTGTTTTATGACTGTGTTAAATGGAGGAGCCACACTTGGTTTATCCATTGAACTGTTGACATCTTGGTTAGCTCCAGGTTTTGGTGGCTATGAATCCAACTGCAAAGAAGCTTCTTATTGCAACAGATGGAGGCTACTTCAGAGTTCCACAGCTTGTCAGACAGACAGCATATGACTGAGAGATCCCCAGTCCTGGGTGGCACATCTACAATTTAACCTCTATACCTAAGGCTCATGGAACATAGTGGAGTGACGGGTAGAAAAAAAATAATGCATCCTTCAACCCTCACAGTGAAGCTTCCTTATACAACAAAGTGTGTTGCACACAGAAGGCCACAACTGGCCAAAGCAGAAAATAAGAGACTGCAGAGTAGGTGTCCCTGCGTAGACTCCTGTATTGAACCTCACGCACTCACACCTCAGGGACCATTGCAGGAGAGAGGGTAGAAAGATTATAATGGGTGGCAGGCCAGCCTTAAACTGAGAAATATTGGAGACTGATTGCTACTGGGTGAGGGAGAGTGTGCCTTACTTACCATCTCTAGGTAGACTGACTAGAGTACAGTGGATGAATTTTCACTTAAGGACATCTGGGTGCAAATGTCTGACTAGCTAGGTCTTACCATGTATGGCAGAATACTTGAGGTCTGGTGGGGGTTTGGAGGAGCATGGATGGGGAGGGGATCCAAACTTGATTGAGAACTGTGCTATGAAATTACAAAAGCTTAATTTAAAAAGGAAATCAAACAAGAAAATAAATGACCCAATAAATGATGGGCTATTGACTTAAATGAGAGTTCTCAAACAAAGAAATTAAAATGGCTACAAAATTCCTTAAAAAAGTGCTCAACATCCTTAGTAATTACAGAAATGCAGATAAAAACCACTTTAAGATTCCATCTTGCCCCAGTCAGACTGGCTAAGGTCAAGAGAATAAAAGACACCAAATGCTGGCAAGGATGTGGAGAAGAGAACTCTCATTCATTGCTGGTGGGAGTGCAAACTCATGCAAGCATTATGGAAAGCCATGTGGAGAACTCTCAGAAAACAAAAACGAATCTACCCTGTGATCCAGCTATACCACCCCTTGGCATATACCCAGCGAACTCACTGTAGAGGTACCCTACTGTAGAGATACCTGTACATACATTCATGTCTGTTGCTGCTCCCTTCACAATAGCTAAAAAACAAAAATGGAAACAACTTAAATGTCCCTCAACTGACAAATGGACAATGAAAATGTGGTGCATTTATAGAGTTCTACTCAGCAGTAAGAAAAGATGAAATTATGAAATTTGCAGGTAAAACTAGAGACTATTATACTAAGTGAAGGAACACAAACTTAGAAAAGCGACTGATATATGTTCTACCTCATTTGCAGATCATAGCACCAATCCCTTCTGTGGGTATATATCCTGATGTAACACCAGAACCAGGACAATGGAAGGAAACACGAGGTAAAGGGAAAGAAAGAACCTGAAAGAGGGGGATAGTAAGGGACAGATGTTAGGGGGGAGGGAGGGAAAGTGGGAGTGTTTGGGAGGGAAGGAGGTAGAGACACGCAGGGAGCCATGGGAGTGGAGTGAAGGGAACTCGGGAGGAGGATGGTGGGAAGTTGGTGTTACTGGGGACAGGATGGGGATGACGGGGACAGCTGGACTGGGGAGGGAAGAGGTCAGATGGAGGAGAAAGAGAATAGAGATGAATAGAACTTGGGAGGGGGGTCGGAAGCCAGGGGGAAAGGTTACTTCCAGAACCCCCTGAGAAACGCACAGACTGAGTCTCAACATTAGTGCATATGCATACCTGGGGACTGCATGGCAAGGAACACAGTGCCAGACAGGTGAGCCCTCCCCTTGAGTGGTTGGTCAGAGTAATCCAAACAGCTCCTAAAATGACACAGGCTCTTAGTTACCTCTTAGAACTGGAAAATAAGACCCTACTGCTGAAGATAGACGTGCTTCGAATATAGGACTTGAAGCAATGGACCGGGAACTGACCCAGAGGCCTTCTACCTGAGGCTTAGCTCTCAAAGTTCTAGAGGACATTGTGCAAGCTGCTAAGGGAGAAAACCAATCAACAGTGCAACCCAGCCCTAAAGACCTTAAGGACTGGCGCAGCAAGCTACCTGTATTGGTGTAGTAGAGGCACTGTCGTCTGAGGGGTCATCCACAGCTACCTAATTGGACTTAAAGCCCTCTCGAGGGTGGCATTGTAAACAGACAAATCCACATGACTGGAGGTCATAGATCCTAGAAAAAACTCTAGCTCTGTGATATCTCTAGACAAATGAAATCTTACCATATGCTAAATATGGATCCTTATATTTACAGACAAGTATACTGTACACCATTCATCGAAGAAGCTCCTTTTTTGTTTTGGGGTTTGTTTTTTTTTGAGACAGTATCTCCCTATAACCCCAGCTGGCCTGGAGCTCACTCTGTAGACCAGGCTGGCCTTGAACTCACAGAGATCCACCTGCCTCTGCCTCCCAAGTGCTGGGATTAAAGGCATGCACCACCACGCCAGGCTTGAAGACAGTTCTTCGCTATCATATGGGTGCTGGGAATCAAACTCGGGTCCTCTGCAAGAGCAGTCAGCTCTCTTAACCAGTGAGCCATCTCTCCAGCCCTAAAGAAGAAGCTTCTTTTTGCAACAGATGGAGGCTACTGCAGATTCCCACAACTGGTCACACACACAGAATAAACGTGTGGCAGATGCCCAGGCCTGGGTGACATAACTACAGTTAAACCTCTACTCCTTAGGCTCATGAAACAGCAGAACGAGGGGTAGAGAGAAAATTAGTAAATCCTTCAATTCTCACCAGTGAAGCTTCCACAGAGTGCAATGAACACAGAAGGCCACAATAGGCCAAATTTTAAACAATAAGAGACTGCAGAGTATTTGTCCCTGGATAGGACTCCTATAGTGAACCTTACCCACACACAGCTCAGGGACCACTGTGGAACTGGGGGGCAGGAAGACTGTAAGAGCCAGAGCTAGCTCAGGAACATAGGAAAATAGAGGCTTTCCGGCCACTGGAACCATGCTCACGTGGCAATAGTGGCACTGAGCACAGGACCCATGCCAACTCAATCAGACCAGGGCCCAGAGGGAATCAAAGGAAATGGGAAGCAGGCTGGCCCTCGCCTGGGAACTGTTGGAGACTGATCACTACTGGATGAGGGAGAGTAGACCTTACTTATGATCTCTAGATAGGCTGACTAGACTCCAGTGGCTGAATGTGCACCAAAGAATATCTGGGCCCAAATGCTAGACTGAATAGAATTAATACGTATGGCAGAACACAAATTCCAGAGGGAGTCGGCGAGGGTATGGATGGAGGAGGGGGGGTCTAAATTTGATTAAGAACTGTTGTATTAAGTATACAAAAGCTCAATAAAAATTTTCAAAGGAAACAATAATAATAAATTTAAAAATTTTTTGTCTTTTTGAGACAGGGTCTCCCTGCAGCCCCAACTGTCCTGGACTCGCTCCATAGACCAGGCCGGCCTTGAACTCACAGAGATCCACCTGCCTCTGCCTCCTGAGTGCTGGGATTAAAGGAGTGCATCACCATGCCCAGCTAATAAATTAAACATTTTATAGACATAAAAAATAAGTAAGGTGGATGGCTTCTAACAGACAACACTTAAGTTGATGTGTGGCCTCCACAAGTGTACACACATACACACACACACACACACACACACACACAGCAAATAATACCAGATTAAATCTTAATAAGCCTTGAGTTTTCATTTCCATACCATGCTAGTATGGGAATGTGGGATGCATTTGTATGTAGGGTCTCACATGAACATAGAGATAGAGTCAGAAAAAAGAAGTAATAATTTTACTTATCTTTTTTTGATTCTTTCCTGCTGCAACAAAATTAATACCTCCCTTAATGGCCATGCTTAATGGTGGATAAAAACAAGATGTGTAGCTGGGCATGGTGGTGCATCCCAGCACTCAGGAGGCAGAGGCAGGTGGATCTCTGTGAGTTCAAGGCCAGCCTAGTCTACAGAGTAAGTTCCAGGACAGCTGGGACTACAGGGAGACCTTGTCTTGAAAAGACCAAAAAAAAAAAAAAAGATGTGTTCACACAGAAGCATCTGTGACAGCCCCCTCTTGCTCTGGGTGACAGTAGGCAAGGTGCTTGGCATTTCTGCCCATGCCTACCCCTCTGCGGCTCAACCAGTGTATGGCCTGTGCCTCAGGCTGCAAGCTATTCAGACCTTTAGATCACCAGTCCGTGGAATCAACCGCATGGCAAATACCAGCCCACATGCTTGACATGGAGTAGTCTGAATTCTTTCATTGGGGCTGACAGCTAATATTTGAGGTGAATCAGCAACTATTTATTTTACTGTTTGTCAATTTTTTATTCTGAGTTACTTATAAATGTACAATAGTGTTTTGAGAGCCCCCTTCACTCATAAGTATCTCATTGTAGTACATAGATTATGCACTCAATACAACAACAGAGTAAATTAGCACTGTCTTCCATCTATTCCCTGAATACCCAACTATCCATGGGTACCCAGATACCCCTAAGAGAGAAAGCCACAGCATCTCATCAAGTTTTTATCCATTCCAAACTCCAGGATCCTTGGGTGCTGTGACATCTTCTCCAGTAAGTCCAGATGTACCTCCTCATGGTCTAGAAAACTCAATACCAAAATATGAGTTAACTGCCCTCACCATGCCAAGTCCCCAGTATTGGAAATTAGTTAGAAGATTGACTAAGTATTAAGGTGACCAGGTGATCACCTTAAGGGTAGAGCCATCTCCCTAGTCTGACAGCCTCTGGCTCTGCTCTCTGAAGGGAATCCCCTTGCCTACTGTCCTCAAATGCTTTACCATCTCACCAATTCTATTCTCTGTCCCTTGTCCTCCATGGTAACATCTCAGGTGGGTGTTGGAGAGTTAAAAATGGCAGAAAGGGAGGCAGGCAGGGGAGGACCCGGCAGAGCAGTTCTGTCTCCTACAGTTTCCAGCTGACGTGGAATGTGCACAGAACTTCCTCTGTGTCCGTGGCAGGAAAGGCCGCTGGTGTCAACTGGCCTGATGTCCAAGGAGTTTATGAGGACAAAGAGCTGCTCACAATGTCCCGACCAGGTATAGATGGAACTCAAAGCTGGAAGGACTCCTGGGTCCCAAGAAAACATATTTTAAATTTACATTCTGAAGAGCCTTGGCAGTTGCTGGCTGTTGGGGAAGGAAGAACCATTCTTCTTTGAGGTGTGGCCACAGGTAGACGTCCCATGCTTCAGTGTATAGCCCCACCCATGCACATATGGGCAGGGCACCACTAATTGGAGTCGGTGAGTTATTAAAATTCTGGGGCTGGGAGGAAAGGGTTTATTTGGCTTACGTCTCCTAGGTGACAGTTCATCACTTAAGGAATCCAAGGTAGGAACTCAAGGCAGGAACCTGGAGTCAGAAGCTGAAGTACAGACTGTAGAGGAAGGCTGCTTACTGGCTTGCTCCTCTAGTCCATGCTCAGTCTGCTTTCTTATATTATAGAACGGCCTGCCCAGGGGTGGCATCACCCACACTTACCTAGGCCCTCCCACATCACTCAAAAATCAAGAAAATGCCCCCACAGACATGGCCACAGGCCAATCCAACAGGGGCAAATCCCCAATTGAGGCTCCCTTTACCTGGGTGTGTCAAGTTGACACTAAAGCTATCCAGCACACCGGCCAAACCCATTAGCTCAGCAAGCCAGTAGCTCAGCATATTAGCTTAGCCGAGCCTAGCTCAGTAGTATGGTCCATTAGCTTAGTCCCAACTAGTCCATTATACCAACCCATTAGCTTAGCCTAGCCCAACCCATCTAGCCAATAACCTCAGTCCATCAGCTTAGCCCAGCCCAGTCCATCAGCCCAGCCCATTAGCTTTACCCCAGAACAGCCCATTAGAACAGCCAATTCTCTTAAAAGAACACAGCCCAGCCAAGACCATTAGGTGAGCTCATTAGATTAGGCTAGCTCTACCTATTAGCCCAGCCCATTACCTTAACACAGCCTTGCCCATTCAAGTACACTTGCCCAAGCCATTATCTTAAAACAGCACAGCACAGCCAAAGAGCCAAGACCATTACCTTAGCCCAGTCTAGCCCAATAACTGAGCCCATTAGTTTAGCCAAGCACAGACCATTCACATTGCACTGCCTGTCCATTAGCCAGTCCATTGACTTACCCCATCCCCGAGCATTACTCCAGCTTGTTAGCTTAGCCAAGCCCAGCCCATTACACCAGACCACTGGTTTAGCCCTAGATAGCACTGCATAGCCCATGTGCAAAGCCAATTAGTTTAGGCTAGCCCAGCCCATCAGCTTAGCTCAGCCCAACCCATTAGCCCAGCCCAGCCCATTAGCCCAACCCATTACCTTAGCCCAGCCAAGGCCAGCTAGCCAATTAGCCCAGCCCACTAGCTTAATGCAGCTCAGCCCACCCATCCCATTAGCCAGGCCCATTAGCCCAACCTATTAGTTCAGCCCACCCCAGCCTACTTGCCCAGTAGTCCATTAGCCAAAAGCATTGGCTTAGCCCACTGCAGCCCATTAGCCCAGCCCGTTAACTTGGCCTATCCCATTCCATTAGCCCAGCCCATTAACTTTGCCCAGCACAGCCCAGCCCAGCCCAGCACAGTCAAAAAAATTTCTAAAGGAAGAAAACATGAAGTGGGAAGAGGAGCAGGTTGGGGGGATATAGGGAGAGTTGAGAAGAAAAAGACAGGGTGGATGTGATTCTATGTTATTGTATACAAATGTGAAATTATCAGAAATTAAAAATTATAATAATAAAAAGAAGTAAATACAAATGCCATAAGAAACATGAACTGGTATGATACCCAAAACTAAGATCAGACGGGTCTCCCAGAACAACCAAGTTCTGCCCTGAGTCACTAATGCCACGAGCTCAATTTAGACTCCATGTAGGAGAGGAGCAGTGCAGAGGAGGAAAACCTGAAAGCCCGTGTTATCTACGGACATTGAGCTAAGCTAAACCTGCTCGAAGTACAGCATTAGTCCGAGTGTACCATGTTGGCCCAATGTTGCATTTCACTCATGACACAACAGGCTAGGGGACTTGTAAGAATGTCAGATCAGCTGTGAGCCTGCCGTGTGGGGAATTTCCCAGCCACTTTATAAGCAAAAACCTGCGTTTGCATTCTACCAGGATAGCTTCACTTGCACTGAATTTTTAAGAATATAAACAGCTGTGGTAGTGTTTTCTGGAGTAAATTTCTACACTGTGGCATTTCAAAGCCACTTCCTAACAGCAAGAAAAATGGGAAATTATGAGAAACTGAAATCCTGGGTGTGGGTGTAATATGTACTGATTTCTACTCAGTGAGAACTAGTTCTTAAGAGAGAAATGACATGGCTAGAGACCGCCCAGGCGCAGGGCAGGAGGATGGGGAGCAGCCGGCCCTTTAGGGTTCCTTGTTACTGACACCATTGGTGTCCTCCCCTGCCCTGATATTCTCTCAGCCCACCCTCAGTGCTTCACCTGCAGCTCTGCTGAGGTGTTCACACACATCTCCACAGGACACGGCACCTTCCTTCACCGTGCACCATCTCTCTGCTGGGAGACTCTCTGGAATGTGCTCAGGGCTTCCCAGGGCCACATAAAGTGCTGGAGAGTGGCTCTCGAGGCCGACTTTCTCAACTGTGAAGGTTGAGAGTTATGGAGAAATACTCTGTGATCCTCTTTCTACAGTGGCCTATTCCACCCTGTCACAGAGAGTCCCTCATGGGATTAATCTCCAATTTCCCGCCATGCGTACTGTTTAGTTTTAGTTTTTCTTTCTTTTTTATTTTTAATATTTCCTTTGAGAAAGTCAGAAATCCTTTATTTCAAGAAATAAACAATAATAATTTTTAAAAAGTGAATACTATACTTATCTCTTTTAAACTAAGTTAAACTTTTCACCTCAAGGAAGAATTCTTTTACATTCCTAATACCTTCTGTCCAAATTTGAACCCATCTTAAAACACCATTTGAATGGGATTCATAATCTACAGCCATTTTTCTCCACAGGATGGTTTCCACTTGAGTATATAAGCTCTAAAATGGTGAACTGTCAGTTAAGATTTTACTACAGGTTGAGCACACAAAAATGTTCATTTTTCTTTTTTTTTTTAATTTAATTTTTATTGATGCTTTGTGCATTTCATACATTTTTTCCAATTCAGTTCAGGCTTATTTCCCTTTCCCTTCCCCCCCACCCCATCCCAGATCATGCATTCTGCCATAACTGCCCTGCATCTTTCTCTCAGTTTTTTTTTTTCATTTTTAGCTATAAGTGATAATCCATGAGTACAAGCATCCTTCATGCAAAACCAATCTGCAGGCTGTTGTGCCCAAACCCCTACAGCCCCACCATCCAGTGGGGGGTGACAGGTTGTTTGTTCGATCAAGTTGATCAAATGAGTGTCCAGACTATATTGCTGTAGTTTCACCATTCACCCCAATCACAGCCCTTACATTCTACCACGCCCCCTCTTCCGCAGATTGTTCCCTAGGCTTAGAAAAGGGGGGGGGGCACAGGTGGATGAGAGGTAAAACAGTCCACTCTCTCTGGAGCTATTGACTTGGACTCTGGTCAATTCTGGCTGTTTCCTTTCATGGGCTGACAGTTTGTCCAGGAATAACCTTTCAATCCTACTAATGAAGCACAAGCAATTATATATATCGGTATTTAAGCAGCACTAATAGTTATGGTAGGTTACTTTAGCATAGACACATGTTTGGATATGTTAATCCATGAATTACATTTTTCCCCCCTGTTAAATATGACAGGGTCTTACTGTGGCTTATAACATCTCCTAACCTGTAGAGGATGTAGGCTTGTGGCATCAGCCATGGGTTATTCCTCCAAGGAGAGAGCCAATAGCCAATTAGATTTGGGATATACAGGCACATGGCTGCCTCTGCTGCACAGTATTTCCAGGCAGGTGAGGTGTAGCTGGTGCTGACGGTGGAGTCTTGCTTGACTCAGGGAGACCCGTATTTGCTTTATTGGTTTAGTGGCCTTTGGTAACACTCTAGTTTTAGTTTTTCTTGTTGTAATAAACCACTCTGATCACAACCAGCTTGGGGAGGAAAGGGTTCGTTTCAGCTTACAAGCTGAAACAGGGCAGGAACATGGAAGCAGGAGCTGCAGAAGAGACCACAGGGAAACATGGCTTACCGGCTCGTTTCTCCAGCCTGTGTGCAGCCTGCTTTCGTGTACAACCCTGGGCCCACCTGCCCAGTGATCTGGACTCTTCCATATCATTCAACAGTCAAAAAAATGCCTCACAGACATGCCCAGAGGCCAAGCCCATAGAAGAAACTCCGCAGCTGAAGTTCCCTCTTCCCAGGTGTGTCAAGTCAAACTGAAGTTATCTAACACCGCAGGGATCCACTAGCCATTATCTGCCTCATTTCTCTACTCCTGCTTTGCACTTCCTGGGAGACCCTCGAATCCATCAGACTCGGAGCCATGCTTTCAGATTTGGGGAACTCAGATCCTTGCAGCTAGAGAGGAAAATGAAGGAAAGAGGACTGCTAAGTCCTAACAATGACTAAATGATGGGAACAACCAGAAACCCAAGTTGTAAAGGTCTATGTACTTTTGCCCTATGAAGTTTAGTTATAAATTCCACACTGCCCTGGGTGTCTGTGGTAGAAGAAAGGAAGGGAGGAGTTTGGCTTAGTGCAAGTTAGAGCCCTAAAGTCAAACCAGAAGAGTCCAGGGGCTGCACAGATCAAGAAGCAAGGTGGGAGAATGTCAGGGCAAAAAGAAGCTCAGCTCAATCTACCCTCCTGACCAGCGATTGCTCTATGTGGGGCCAAACCTTGGAGGTTACAGGGTTTACCTAATGGGAGACACTTCCCAGAAGTTCTGTTCATCCCAGCCCACTGTTTCCCTTGTTCTTCGTTTCTTTCAGACGCTACAATGACAATGAAATTTATGCACAATAAGGTTGAGTGCAATTTAGGCTGTGAGTTAGCAGAAATGTCTAAAACGATGAAATATATGTAGTTATAGAATAAAAAGATCTTTCTTTTACAATGAACGTATATTCAGTCCAGCTGCCTCTTCTTGTTTGGAACCTGTTACAGCAGCGCAGCCCCACTGAGAATGTGTGTAATGCGGCCTCTTCAAAGACAGCTTACCATGGCATTAAATTTTTAGCTTACCTGTTGCAGCTTTTACAATGAGCTAAAATGAAAGAGCAACTGACAAGGCTAGGTTGTTGTTCACCTTTTTTAGATAATTATTCACCTGGAGCATGGTCAATCAGGCTTCCCTGCTAGGTTCAGTCACGTCTAATCCTTTGATCTATTTTTTCCATTGATGTTTCCCTTTTCATAACATTTGCTAATTAAATTTAGGTCAGTCCCTATAGTCTCTCTGAAGAAAGGAACTCAAGGAAATACTTAACGATATAACCATAATTTTTCCCTAAGTGTAAATCGTCATGGCACTACCGTATTGTGGATGACTCAATCGATTCAGAGAGTACTAGAATGTGAGCTTTGAGTCTAGGTTAACGTCCCAGGTCTCAGCAGCAAGATTTGGTGAATTATTTATGTAGAATGGATAAGAAGCAATGTTACAGGAACTACAAAGCAAAGGCTATAATCAAGAAGGAAAGAAATGACCCATGGCAAAGCCATTGCAAAACTTGCGTTTTAGAGGAGATATCGATCTGAATAAGGGAGTTAAGAACTCAAAAGCTATTGGTAGCAGCTCCCAAAAGAGGTGAGCCAAGTTGGATGAGGCGTTGGCGGTGGGATTGCAGACCAAGGTCATCAGCAATGCAAAGATGCCAGGACCGCACTCTGAGATAGGCTAGTGTCTTATAGTGTGATGGCAGCTATCACAACATATTGCATACTGGACAGCCTAGAAACAACAGAATACATTTCTCACAATTCTGGAGGCTGGGAAGTCCAACATCAAAGCACCAGCAAATTGGCATCTGGTGAGAGACCAATTTCTTATTCATCAGTGATAACTGTTCCTGTGTCTTTCTACAGCAGAAGGGGTAAGTTATCCCTCTGGGGTGTCTAAAGCCATTCTTAAGGGCATTTCCTTCATGACCTACTCACCTTCTAAAGGCCCCACCTTTTAACGCTATAACCCTATGATTTAGGGGAAAGGGGCAATATCCAATTAGTCCACTAAAAGTAGTTTCATAGCTGTGATAACAATAATTTCACCAATTATATACCAAATACTCTTGGGTCTCCCCACTTATTGGAGTAGTATTGGACTTTCAGACTCATAATTGAATAGTCATGTCACTAGTTCTGTTCAATGAGTATTTTTTCATATTTATTTTTATGTGTATAGATAGGTGTCTCTTTCTGAGTATGTGCATATGAGTTTGAGTGCCTATGAAGGCCAGCAGAGAGCATCAGATGTTCTCAACCTGGATTTGCAGGTGATTGTGAGCTGCCCACAGTGAGTGCTGGGATTCAAACTCCAGTTCCCCACAAAGGCAGCAAACATTCTTTACCACTGAGTCATCTCTCCAGCCCTTGTCCAGTGAGTTTTAGGCATATAGCTTATGTGTCCATTCCAGAGCAGAACATGTGGCTGCCATTGCAAGACTTACCAGAGTTCTTTTCCACTTGAGCAGATGACTAGCTCCTTTGGGGTAGTAACTGTACTATCAGCTGGGGTCCAGTAAGGTATGGAAGAGGCATCCAACTCACTTTCACTGAGTATGTCATGTATCAAGAAATAAACCTTTGCTATTTTAACCACTGAGATTTTGGAGTTGAATTTGTTTGTTTTTTTTGTTTGTTTGTTCGTTCATTTGTAGCCCAGGCCAGCTTCAAACTCTCTATGTAGCAAATGTTAACCTCGATCTTCCTGACTCTAGATCCCAAGTGTTTGAATTTACAGACATGTTGGAACCTGCTTTATACAGGGCTGGAGACCAAACCCAGAGCTTCATGCATGCTAGGCAAGCATTTTAACAACTGATCTACATTCCCCAGCCTGAGATTTTGGAGTTGTTACCACAGAGAATCTTGCAGAGCCTGTCTCATATAATGATAAAGAGGTAATTCTGGTGAATTTGAGATGAATTTGCTAAATATTTCTCAGATTTATACAAATATTTTATGTAGTGAAAATAATACTGAGAGGCTGGAGAGATGGTTCAGTGGTTGGGAGTGCTGCTGCTCTTGCAGAGGATATGGATTCAATTCCCAGCACCCACAGTGTGGCTAACAACCACTGGTAACTCCAGTCCCAGGGGATCCAATGCCCCCTTCTGCCCTCCTTGGGCATTGCAAAACACGGGTGCATTGACACACATGCAGGCAATACACTCATATACATAAAATAAAAATAACTATTGAACTGAGAAGTGATGTTTGAAATGCACAAAACTTCAATAAAAGATAAAAAATAAAAAAGATTTTAAAAAGAATATCAAGTTAGGTTGCTTGGACACATGAATGGATGGATGGGTGAATACAAAGATACTGAGGATGGTTAGATAGACAAATTTTCATCATAGAACTAGGAGTTAGGGAACCTGGGTCTGTTTTAACCTCCTATTAAATATCAGCACATTTAATGCCTTTAACATCAATACCTTTGCCTGTCCAACAGAACTAGGCATCTGTGCACCCCATCTCAAAGGGCTGCATTGATAATTGTGGCAGGTAGTCTCATTAGTGCCCTCCTCTAATCCCAGTCTCCTAACATTCACTCCTTTATTTGATCATCTCCCCATAGCGCAAGTGAGACATGTGACCGGCTTCTAAACAGTGGAATATGGAAAGCTATGGAAGGTCATTTCCATGATCACACTACACTAGGCAGTCAGCCCTCTGTATCCATAGGTCCTACATCTATAAATTTAACCAATATATTGAAAATACCCCCAAAATATTGTCTGCACTGAACATGTACAGACATCTCTCTGCCATTATTCCCCGAGCAATATAACAACTATTAACATATCACCTACATTGGATTAGATCTGAGAAGTAATCTAAAGGTGATCTAAACAAATGGGAGCTTTCTGTAAGTTATCCACAAATACTCTGCAATAGAAGGATCGAGACTGAGGATTTGGTTATCTTTAAACCAATCTCTCATGGACAGCAAAGCCTGGCTGTATGACTGCATCTTGCTAGCAGATTCAGGGCTGTTTTGCAGGTTTGATGAAGTCATTGGCTATGGTGGTAGAGACACTTGCCGGGATACTGTACGTGGTCTCAAGGACCCAGCAAGAAATCTGGACTCAGAACAAGAAATTGAATTCTACCAGTAAATGAAGTCCATTCAGAACTGAATGAACTTCAAAGCAGATTCTTTCCCAATTGTTCCACCAGATGGGACTACAGCCTCACTGACACCTGGACCACAGCTTGTGAAACTCTAAGGAGAGCTGTCAGTTAAGCTGCACACATTTGACCCCTGGAAACTGTGAAGGAAGAAACATGTGCTGCTTCAACTGTTAAGTTTATAGCAATTTGTTATGTAGCGATAAGAAAATAACTCAAACCAAATGAATTGGTGTATGCCAAAGCATTTTATAAACTGGAAAGTACTGTATACATGTTAGCTATCTACTTCAAAGTACATCATGAGTTTCATGGAGCCTTTGCATGATATAAAATGTAAAATCACTCCTATGCTTTGGGGAGTCCACAAGTTACCTTTTTTAATAATTTTTTAATTTTAATTATTTATTTTTTATGTGTATGAATGTATTGTCTGCATGCAGATCTGTGCACCCGTGTCGTGCAATGCCGCAGAGGTCAGAAGAGGGTCTCAGATTCCCCTGGAACTGGAGTTCTCCTGGAACTGGAGTTACAGATGGTTCTCAGCCGCCATGTGGGTGCTGGGGACCGAACCCGGGTCCTCTGTTAGAGCGGTCGGCGCTCTTAACCACTAGGCCATCCCTCCAGCCCCCACAAGTTATCTTTTAACCAATTATTCACACAAACTCTTGAAATCTTCCTTAAAACTACATCTGCTTCTTTTTTATTTCTGACCTGAAGTTCTGACAGCTGGGTCACTGAATGCTTTGGGTCTGTGGTATGTATAACTCCTGTATTGCTTTCAATAACGAGGAAACCTGGAATTTCAATGCTCCTCCTTAGAGAGTTGTGAAAAGCCCAGACTGCGTCGACTGTGGGTCCAGTTTAATAGCTGTGCTTCCACCCACACTCCAGTAGAATTGCCACTTTCATCATTTTTACTATTACTTTGCATGTCTCTATAATTGTTGTTAACATCAATATGTGCCTGTATTTTTTATCTAAATGTTTCATCTAAGAGACTTTTAAATTGATATTAGAGATATAAGGTCCATGTCAGTATGCCAGATTTCATCTCAATGACAAGAGTAAAAGCAATATGTCAAGTTTATGTCACCAGCAATAAGTTGTGTTCTGTATCAACTATGTTTTCACAAACCCCTGGCCACTGTGAAATCAGCTTTGTGGTTCTGAGGAGGATAATAGAGCTTTTCGCTTAAGGTAATATTATTATAACAGTGACCAGAATCTGAGGATGTAGAAGGTATCCTTTATGTGCAAGCTCTTGGTGGGCATCTTATCAAGTTTGGAGAAGAACCCTACAAAGCATTTCCATTCCTTTTACACATCTCTGGTAACTAGGGCTTAGGGAGTTTCCTCACTAATGGTGACACGTCTACAACTTACTTAGCTAAAAGTTTCTATCAGATTTGTCTGGTTTTAAAATTTACTGAATTCCTCCACACACCACCAACTCCTCAAGACAAAAAAAAAAATGAAACTACATTATAGCCCCAATTTAGGAATATTTCCCAATCTTCTTCCATTCACTAACATGTATTCAGTGTTCCAACCTTCTTGAATGGTGTTCTAGTTTCTCTTCCATTGCTGTGACAAAACACTCTGACCAACACCAACTTGGGGAGGAAAGGGTTTATTCAGCTCACATCTTCTGGGTCACAGTTCATCACTCAGGGAGCCCAAGGCAGGAACTCAGGGCAGGAACCTGGAGGCAAGAGCTGAAGTACAGGCCATGGAGGAATGCTGCTTACTGGCTTGCTCCCCTGGCCCATGCCCAGCCTGCCCTCTTATACGGTACACAACAACCTGCCCAGGGTGGCACCACCCATAGTGGGCTGGGTGCTCCCACATTGCTCAACAATCAAGACAATACTCCACAGACATGGCCACAGGCCTGTCCAATGGAGCCAATTTCCCAATTGAGGCTCCATCAACCCATGTGTGTCAAGTTGACACTAAAGCTATCCAGCACAAATGGTATCTATACAATCATCAGCTCAGAAATAAAATGGTGCCCATCTCTGTACAGGAAAGAGAGAGTCTTATATTAGGATTAAGTTTAATTACGAATGATAAAAAGGACAAAAATACTTTGCCTGCAACAGGATGTGAGTTTCTCTTTCATGTAAATATCATACAGATTTGAAGAAGGTTAAATCCAAAACTCAGTGCTCAGAAAAATTTACAATCTAAAGAAAAACAAACAATGGCACGGTGATTCGAAAAAGAACGAACACTTTCCCGGAAGAAAAGCCAGGGTAAGCGCTGAGGAGAACAAGACGAGAAGTTAGTTATAATTGGCAAAAAAATTTAAGAACGCTCTTTTGAGGAAGTGCCATTGACTTAAGGTTCAAAGGTAAAAACACTTCAGCAGATGACAAAGGAGTTAAAGGAGTATGTGAGATACAAAGAGAATAAAAGACTTCCACACTAAATAAACACCATTAAGCTCCAAAATTTTTTGGAGATTTTCCTCCAAAATCTCCTCCCAATAACTTTTGCCTCCCGCCGTTTCTCTTTTTTGTTTGTTTGTTTGTTTTTTGGTTTTTTTTTTTTTTTTTTTTTTTTTTGAGACAGGGTCTCCCTTTAGTCCCAGCTGGCCTGGTGCTCTCTATGTAGACCAGGCTGGCCTTGAACTCACAGAGATCCGCCTGCCTCTGCCTCCCCCAAATCCTCTGCCAGGATTAAAGGCATGTGCCACCACGCCTGGCTACCGTTTCTCTTTTTCACTGCCCCCAAAGAACCCAGACAGGCACCTGTGTGGATAGAGCAACCACTGTTAAGCTCTAGAAAAGAGGTTTTCCATTTTCTAAGGTACCCACACATGCAATAAGTCCAGTTTATTCCACAGTATATTTTTATAGCTCTGTAAAATTCATCAAAATAAACCTCCTTCTTTCTCTGTTCTATTCAGGTCCACAGTGGACAGTATGATGTCAGACCACTTTGATGAGAGTGATCTTTATTTAGTCTACTGACTCAAGTGCCAATCTCTTCTTGAAACACCTTCACAACCACATCTAGAAATAATGTTTTGCTAGCTATCTGGGTATCCCTTAGTCTAGTCAACACATAAAATTAACTGTCACCAAAGGCAATGGAGGAACTGCTAAAGAAACAATAAAAAAATGTGTAATTGACAATGACAATATTGCTTCCTATCCACGTTGTTCTCCTTTTTCCTTACCATACTACAATACTTATTTTGCTCAGAATTGGTAAAATAATGTGCTCAGGGAGGTTTCCCCCAGACTTTGAGGATGAAACATAATTACCAAAGCAAATCCATTTGAAGCCTACTTGCTCTGCCAGTGATCCGCAGGGAGATGAGCATGATGAACACTTACAGACAAAAAGGCCTAGCTGGGCGTGGTGGCGCACGCCTTTAATCCTGGCACTTGGGAAGCAGGCGGATCTTTGTGAGTTCAAGGTCAGCCTGGTCTACACAGTGAGTTCCAGGATAGCTGGGGCTACAGGGAGACCCTGTCTCGAAAAGATAAAAAAAAAAAAAAAAAAAAAAGACCTAACAAGCATTCAGAAGGGACTTCTGAGAATGGGTTTTCTCCAGGATTACAACAATAAAATGAAGGACTGTTTCTCTTTGTTTGAATTCAGTTTTTAGCCATTTTTGTGACCATGAACTGAAAGCCCAAAGAGGCAGAATCCAGGTCAGCTATACCTCTGAACAAACCTCAGACCCAGCTAGTAAGGTGGTGCATGCCTTTAATCTTAGCACTTGGGAGGCAGAGCAGATCTCTGTGAGTTTAAGACCAGCCTGGTCCACATAACAAGTTCCAGGCCAGCCAGGGGTACATAGTATTTAAACAAACAAGCAAAAAAATAAAATAAAATAAGTAAAATAACCCTAGAAACACTTATTTCCAGCTGTATTAAATCTTTGTTTAGATATATAGTTATAAATTAGATACAACATAATTGGCAATTAGGATAAACATGATTAGAATTCAAAAGACTCCAAAAGCTAATTTTTTGGGGTTTGTTTTGGTTAAGGTTTTAGACAGGGTTTTGCTAGGTAGGCCAAGTCAGCCTTGAATTCATGTCCTCCCACCTCTCTGCCTCTTCAAGGCTGGGATTGCAAACACACAACACCATATCCAGCTACTGAAGCTAAATTTTTCCAAGAATCAGCAAAGCCAAGTTATTTTACAATGCCTAGAGGAAGTCTTAGCTATCTAATTTACATTTTGTTCTTTGCCTGGCTGAACCCATTGGCTGTCCAGGCCGAGCTGACAGCCATATGCTGTGTCCATATTCTTAGTGTCTGACCCGAAAGTCAGTGTATACATGCCCCAAAGCTACTCAACAGACCAAAGGGCCAAGTGGTTCATCTGATCCACACAGGGAGCAAGGGTGGTTGTAAAACCTCTGTAGATAAGTGCCAGCTTTTAACTTGTAAAATTTTAAAGTGAGAAAACAACCCCAATGAGTCCAAACTGCGTTTTCACTGATGTAGACTTTAGATGCCCTAAGTCACAGTGTATGTTCATATGCTGCCTTCCTCACAGTCAGTTCACATTGTCACTGGATCTCAAATGTCATGTACCCAGCTGTGTAATGTACCTGCCCTAATGGGCCACAAATTCATTTTAAAAGGCCATTTGTAGATTATTTCTCTCAGGCCCGCAAAGGGCATAATGAGATAATGTGGTAGAAGCATTTTGTAGGCTTTGAAAGTACTGCAAAAATGTTGCTATTTTTATGACAACTTTAGACTTTTTATTTTAAAAATGTTAAAGTGAGCAAAGGCTTTAGGAAAACATCGTCATAGCTCCAGAGAGACCACCTACTAAGACCCTGGGAGACACACCTAAATGTTCATCTGAGCCAATGGCTTCTACCATTTTCATAGGCTGAAATCGGTTCAAGAAACAAGTCATTCAAATTAATACAGTCTTCTTCTGTTTTTTAAATATATATGTTCCATGCATATCCCATTGTGGACAATTAAAACAAGACAACCTTAAGACACCCACACAGCTGCTGTAACTCCTGGTACAGGGCTCTGCTTTCACCCCTCTCTTTGTTGAACACAGAACATCCCCAGAAGCCAACTCACAGATATTTGGTAAATATGGTTGAACTGAAATAAACTTGAGGTTTTTATTGTTTATTTGCTTTTATGTGTATACGTGTATTGCCTACCTGAGTTTAAGTGCATCCATGTCATGCAATGCTCTCAGAAGTAAGAAGAGAGTATTGGATCCCCTGGAACTGGAGTTTATGAACAGTTGTTAGCTGCCATGTGGGTGCTGGGAATCAAACCCAGGTCCTCTGCAAGACCAACCAGTGCTCTTAACCACTGAGCCACCTTTCCATCCCTAAGACACCAAAGAATTAAATAAATGCCGATCAAGTCTGCATGGTCATGTGGATCAGAGCAAAGAAAGAATTCAACCACCTGAGTCCTAACTCTCATTCTATCACTAAGATCCCTAGGACTGCACTCAGTTGATGAAGATGTTAGACAGGTGGTCCTAAAGGACTGACTCTAAGGTTCAGTCCAGGAAGGAAGAGCAGAGCCAGGAATGCAAGTACACCAGACGACAACTCCTAAGGAGATTGTCAGGAACTTGAAGAGTCAAAAGCAAAATCCAAAATATAACATTAAAGTAAAAAATGTACCGCACTCTTTTGTTTCTCAAATCTAAATCATTTTGATTACGACCAATTCATGACAATCCACACTAATGAAAGAGAGCGTTGCCATAAATAATTCAGAAACTCACTAATAATCATCACAGCTGTTAGACACTCCTGCCAAGGGAAGCATCCCAGGAGGCCACCCAGGCTCAGGAGGTGGTGGGCAAGACTCCCAACGCATGCAGATGATTCACGGCACAGAAAACTGCCTGCTGCCAGCACCAAGCACAGGTTTAGGGAAGGATGGTCTGTTCTGAGTGCTTTTCTGATGTGGAAAGAGGTTGCTTTTAGCATGTACGACCAAGAGGCCAGCACAGTAACTGAGGGTTTTCAGAAGTTGACATAAAACAGAAGACATTACAAGGATTCTGCTTGTTTGTTAAACATGTCCTAGTATTGCTTTGTTACAGGAGCTTTGTCTGCAGCTCCCCCTTCCTCCACATTCCTCTCTTGGCCTTAGATATTGCTGTAGGAACCCGGTGCAACAAGAAAGGTATAAGGGAGAACTAGGAAAGAATAGGTGTGAATAGGATCAAAATGCATTTCAAGCAAGTATGAAATCTCAAAGAATTAATAAACAATATCATATTAGAAAAAAAGAACAGTTCAAGTGATTCCAATAAACTCTAGATATCCACAGAGTTATAGCATCACTTTGGTATTTTCCAAAGAAAATGAGCTGAGTATCCCCAAAGAACGCCTCTTCTTCCTCTGTGCTACCCTCCCATTCCCCGTTGATAAGAACATGCTGGAGTGGGGAAAGCCTCGCAAGGACATCGAGTGAATTCATCTCTAGGATTAGACACATAATTCTTTTTTCTGGTCCTGGTTCTGAATTATAGTTCAATCAAGCCCACCTTTGGGCTTTCATGGCCCAAAGGAGATTGCTTTTATCACTACAGCCCCTAAACGTGTTACACAAAAATCCGTCCATATGAGCACTAGCCACAGGCATGTAATTAGGCATTAGATTAAACAAACCACTGCATATTTGTACAATAATGTGATCTTGAGTCTTTCCCTCAAGATTTGTGAATGCTCTATGAAAGGAACTGAAAAAGGACTGGACCATGCAAACCAAGCCTGGCTCATTAATGACTCAGATTAGGAAGGGAGGGGGCTTAGCACTCATTATCCCAGACTAGGAAATCTCCTATCATGGTTCATTTCAGTCAATGGTATTTGGGATCATCTTGGAGACAAACCTCAGGGAGTTTCTGTGAGACATTTAACTGAGGAAAGAATGCATATCCTGAGTGTGGGTGGCAGTCCACGGGCTGGGATCCTGTACTGAATAAAAAGCAGGAGGCTAGCTGAGCACCAGCATCCATCTTGTCTGCGTCCTTACTGCAGGCTCAGTATGATCAGCCACCTGGCACTCCAACTATCACAGCCGGAGTCACTCTTACCATGATACCTCTCCACCATGATAGGCTATCCCCTCAACCTGTGAGCCAGAACATACCCTTCCTTTCTGAAGTTGCTTTTGTCGGGTATTTTGCTATAACAAGAAGAAAAATAGCTCATAGAAGTCCTGTTGTTTCCCTCTTGTGTAGCTGATTCTCTGCAGCCACAGAAGAGTAGCATATCCATACCTGGCACCTCTTGGGAGACTGTCCATATGCTCTCAGTCCCCCTTTCTGCTCCACTGCGGGCATTTGTGAAGCAGACAGCTGTGTTCAAATGAAACTTGACAGTACTCTATGTAGCCCTAAAAGATAGTGGTGGCCTTGCAGCCCTAGGCTTGTCTGCCACTGCCATACCATGTGACAGATCTGCAGACCACAAGTAGGAAAGAATGGATGCTGAAAACATCATTTAGCCAATGATACAGGAGCCTTGCTCCTGCCCACTGTCAAGATTCCCAGTGTAAATATGCTAATCACAGCACCTTATGTTGAGCGCTGCCAGAGTGGAGCACCAAAGCCAAGAGAGTTGTAGCCCAAACTGACCTCACAGAGCAGCCTTCATGATGAGAGTCTACACTTAGATCTCTCATGGTCAGAGATGAAGACCACATAGCCATGGCATCTGTAGAGATGGTGACCCCAGGTACGTGTGGCATTACCATCACCAAGATGTTTATGCTGGGGTGAGGTAAGGAGTAATGCAAGACAAAGCACTGATGTAGCAGTGAGCTACACAGTGCGGAGGCCCATCACATTACGACTAGGAAACTGGCTTGTTTTACTAAGTAAACTCAGAAGCCTAAACAGAAGAAATGATAGGGACTCAGGCGAGTCCTTAGCAATGCAAGATATAAAACGAAAGGCTGAAATTCTCTCCTGCAAGATTTAAATAGATCCATAAGTCCTGCAGTCTCTGTTGAAAGTCAGGTCTAAGACTTAACTGGAAGGGTAACTTAACTGGAAGTGTTCCAAAGAAAACTGAGCACTCAGCCTCAACAGCTAATCTCCACCACGTCCAGAGTCCCAGTGCAGAAAGTTAAACTCTGAGACACACGAGAGACTCAGTACACAGATATGACAGAGGCCATGGGGTAAGACCCACAGGTTCCTCTCCCTGAGGACACTTCATGGTTCTTGGTAATAATAGAAATAATTTGGAAACATTGACTAGGGCCCAATAGCCACTACCATCATAGTTTGATTTATATTTAGTAAATGCATCATTATATACATCATATCTAGAAAAATACTCTCAGACTTCATTGTGTACATATAAAATCTATGCATTTAAATCTTAAGGCATCTAAATTTAAAAAGATAAGTGGAAGAAAGGGATAACTTGAACTATTAAAAACATCAAGAGGGCTGGATAGATAGCCTAGTGGTTAAGAGCGCCAACTGCTCTTACAGAGGACCTGGGTTCGATCCCCAGCACCCACATGGCAGCTGAGAACCGTCTGAAACTCCAATTCCAGGAGAATTCCAGTTCCAGGGGAATCCGACACCCTCTTCTGACCTCCACGGCATTGCACGACTCGGGTGCACAGACCTACATGCAGACAGTACATTCATACACATAGAAAAATAAATAAATAAAAAATTAAAATTAAAAAAAATCAAGAGCTTTATAACCACACAGATGTTCAAATGCCAACTATTATACTTCCTGACTCTTAATCTTCGGCTAAACTTCAGCAAGTTTAATGTATGCTTTCACAGCCTCAACCTCCACAGGACACACCACTCCCAACTCGAGTCCTTGCTCTTGGTGTCACCTTCTCCAATCTCTAGCCAATGTTACGCAGTAACACTGCAATGAACTCACCGAAAGAGATCAAAGCTGGAAATGAGGTTTTAAGATTTATTGTATGAAAAAGTATCTCCCAATGCACATGACATGAAAAGTCTTTGAAACCTAGTATGTATTTTATTCTCACAGTGCCTTGTAACTCAGACCAGTCATATTTCAAGTGCACAGTCATGGCATTTGGCTAGAAGCTACTGAATTGGCCAGTCTGCTCCAGCTGCTGCTTCCATTCTGTGTTTCACTTGAGAGATTACTGAACCTTTCCTTGCCTCATAAAGCTGTTTTGATACCTGATACATTGCCTGAAAATCCTTTCATATAGTACCTAACACCTCAATAAATATCAACCACAAATTGTCTCACAAAATACAAGGGGTAAACAGAAGAGAGAGTCAGAGGAAGCTCGTGCCTTGCTGGCACTCAATGAGACATACTCAGAATAAAGCAACAAATCAATAAAAGTCTTACTGTGGCTGTTAGGATTTCTGTGTTTTGTAGGTTAAGAGCTAGTTTGGGATTCACATCTTGGCTCTGCTATTTACTAGCTGTATGAAACTGAAATTTTTATTTAACCATTTGATCCTTCAGTGCCTTCATCTACAAAATAAGAATTGTAATGGCATTTATTGTATCTGACCCGAATGAGGAGCACATGAGTTTCTAGATGGAAGGCACTTAGAAGAAAGGCCAATAGTGAAGATAGACAGTAGCTGTCATTATCTTTGCCATCATTGATGTCATCATCAGGATGGAGATTGTTACTGTTATTCTGCCAGCCACACAGTTAATAGTACTGTCATTACTGGGTCTGCCTTCTCAGCTTCCACTGAATGCATATGCTGACTTTTAGTTGACCTCAGATCAAGCTATTATCATATAATCATGAATTTCTCTATTTCTATAAAGCCAGAAGGGCAAAAACATACTTACAATATACTAGTTAGAAACATCCTATTCACAACACCGAAATCCAGTTCACAATTACAAATCCTGAGAAGCAGTACTAGGTTACTGGTAACTGAACAATAGACACATAAACAGATTTTATCTCTTAGCCCTCCACACCCTTCCATCCTCTTCTTGTTTCTCTTTTACAGCTCAAGGCCAAGAAGCCTGGGATTAAAAGTCATGGGCTCATTGCTGGCAGGGTCGTGGGTCTGGTCTGGTTTATAATGATGAAGTTTAGAATAATCATTGTCACCAAGTCATTCAAGACTTAGAAGGGGGTAGAACTAATCTTCCTCTGCTACCCTAGCAAATATGTGGGTTTGACACATAAGGAACATTAATAACAACTTCCACATTCCCTTGAAATGCGTCAGGCCAGCCGTGGGGCCGACAGTGGCATTCCCTCTGTTCCTCGCCCTGAGTGCTGTAGGCAGCCCTCTGGCTCCCTGAAAGACCATAGCAAGATTGTTCTCTTTACCTTTGCTCCTCAGTCCCCTCGGCGACCATTATTTCCCAAAGGAAACCTCGTTCTGTGGGACATACCTAAAATGAGTTCTGTCCTCCTAATTGTACCCCCGTTAATATTCCCACTTTCCTCTGAAATTTGACTTTGTTCACTTAAGCTAGCTGATGCTTTTAAGAGCCACAGGTAGTAAAATGTCAGGAAAGACTTTAGAAATTCTAATTAATTGGAAAAAAATTATTTTTTTTCTTTATTAGGCTGAAAGATGTCATGTTTGAAGGCTCCTCCTTGGCAAGCCCAAACCACCATCAGTTCTGCCCTGTGCTCCACACTGGGGTTTTCCCTTCCCATGGTCACCAAGTGAGGTCCAGTAAGCACCACGTCCTGTCTTGATCTTCCTGTACTGGTCTCCATGGAACAGCCTGTGTAGTCCAACAATGGCAGTCTATACTCTGAAGAGGCTGAAACCCCAGTAGTAGCTCAGTCCACAAGCAGATGTCTCAGCAGTCCCCATCTGGCACTGAAGGTTTGGAGGATTCTTGGAGAGCCATGAGTCTTCAGTCCATATTGGAAGGTTGAAAAGCTGTGTCTCGTGTCTTTGAAGGATGGCAAAAGCAGTGGCAGCCACAGGGTAGAGGCACTTGCCAGTAAGACAGGCAAAACAACTGTGCTCTTTTTTTTTTTTTTTTTTTACTTTTTGTCTTTTTACTAAGATCTCAAGTTTCATACCTGAAGCACAATTTCTCAGGCCTTACTATTTATTTATTGGCAAAAATTAATTTTAACAGTAACAACAATGAAAGTCAAAAGTCACCACCATGAAGCTGGCTCTTGGTGTTGCTTTACTGCAACTGCCACTTGCCATTGATGATTGTTCTCTCTTTCGGGACAGTAGAGGGAGAGAATGCAATCTGAATGGTAAAAAAAAAAAAAAAAAAAAAAAAAAAAAGGTAATCAGTAGTCAGCTCCTCTATGTCACTGTCTTTATGTGTGGGACCAAATGGAAGCGTTTTGTTTTCCTGTTTCTTTGGATTTTTACCATTATGTAACTTATTAAGTTTTTAACATTTTTAACATATAATGTTTTAATGTTTTAAGTATATGTAATTTCCTGTAACATTTCAATAAAAGATTTTTATATCTTTAAAAAAATCACCACCATTTCTCAGTGACAAAGTAAGTAACTTTTTACACTAAGATGCCTTGGCTCTCTCCCTGTCTCAGGAGTCAACCTAAAACCACCTAACACAAAAGCCCAACCCTTACCTATGAAGTTGTCTCTGTCTAGTGTATTGTAACTGATAAACTGTGGTCCACCAGGGCGACAGGCTGGAACCACATCCGTTCCTATACTGGAGAGTCCTGCATCAGTACCAAGAGCTGCCATGGCCACACCTACTCCATCTTGCTCCCTCTACCCTACAAGATATCAGCTGTGGGTTAGCCTGATCATTCTCATATCTGTGAACAAAGGCCAGTGCTGAAAGAATCTAAAGGTTCCAAATAAGGCTGTCTACAGTTAGATCCTACATTGGAATGAATGAGTTGTAAGGGTGCCTCTTAACAATAATTGTGAAAACAGTGCATCACAGGAAAAGAATTTGTTTCCATCTAAGTTAACAAACCTGATTTAAAACTAACCTAAGGAACCTTTGGCAACCAATGGCTACTGGGAGGAGGAGATAGTCTGTTTCAAGAATGATATTTTTACTTTTTTTTTTTGGGGGGTCTTTTTGAGATAGGGTCTCCCTTTAGCCCCAGCTGGCCTGGAACTCGCTCTGTAGACCAGGCTGGCCTTGAACTCACAGACATCCACCTGCCTCTGCCTCCCAAGTGCTGGGATTAAAGGTGTTCACCACCATGCCCAGCTAAGAATGGGACTCTTGATAGGCCAACCAGGCTCAGTGGATGGACCCACACCGAAGGATATTTAGGGACATGAATTAAGCTCTATAGGTCCATGCCTTTAACCCCAGCACTCAGAAGGCAGCAACAGACAGATCTCTGTGAGATCAAGGCCAACCTGGTCTACAAGTTCCAAGCTAGCTGGGGCTACATGGAGATACTGTCTCAAAAAAAAATTAAGTTAATTAAAATAAAAATAAATTTTAAAAAAATCACCCAAAATTCCTACCCACCCAGGAAAAAGTAAAGTTGGAGCCCTTCTCTAGACAGCTAGGGTGAACACAGGAACCATGAACTCATCCTGTCTCACTAGGCTTCTTAAAAGCAGATGGATAAAGTAGCTGAGTGTTCTGTGTAGAAACACGGGTTCTGTGTTTCCACAGCAACATCATACCTGGAGGAAAGCAGCAATGTGATGAAACCCAGCATGTCTGTCTCCATAACAACCAGCTCATGACAAGTTGTCTGAGATTCCTCCCCGCTCTTCCTCACCATCAGTGACCATGGTAACAATGCTATACACTTTCACTTTCCAAACAGACCAACTTCCATCTTTGAACTCCTTTGATGGATGCATTGGTCAGGCTCTCCAGTTGCAAGTCATGGGATTACAGTTTGTGTAGAGGTGATTTGTTAAGGAAGTGCTCCCAAGGGAAACCAGAAAGGAAAGGGCAGTAGGATGAGAAAGAAGAAAGCTGTTCGCAGTCCAACCTTAGCACGACCCTGCAGAGGGCAGCTGCAGCCCAGTCTGATGGGGACAATCATAAACCAAACTTGACTCTACTCAGTTACACCCCATGGCAATGTAATTCCCACATATGTTTGGTTTTTTTGGTTTTGGGGAAATGAAGTTCTAGGAGCCAGAGAATTTTAGAGAAAGCCTACAAGGATTTTCTTAGAAAGCAAAAATTAAAGCCAGGGAGTCTACAAAAATGGTGAAATTGTATCACAGGGGGCCTGAAAGAGCACCGCCATTGTCCGCTGTCTTGGAGATTAGAGAACAATGCAGAGACAGATACAGAAGAAAAATATGGAGATTCAGAAGTTTGCAGTCAGCCCTGCAGAGCTGGCAGGCAGACTCCAAGTGGTGCAGCAGTCCTGAGGTTGACTTCTCCTTGGTGGTGAGAGCCCCCAATTGCACAGTTCCAAACTCCCTAGCCCCTGGTATGGGAACATCTGAAGGGCCTTAAACCCAGATCCAGGCATCTCCAGGCCGCCCTGAAAGCCAACAGGCAGACTCATGTGGTGCCAGGTACTATGGGTTTAAGCCTGCATGATTGATACCTGTCTCGCGCCTCTGGAGGAGCTCCTGACTAGCTGGGTGAGAACTAGCTGGTCCCTCCAGTACAAACTCAGAAGAACCTGACGCCTAGACCACCAGCCTTTGATACCTAATAAGAAGACAATGAGCTGGGCATGGTGGCTCTTGCCCTTAATCCCAGCACTAGGGAGGCAGAGGCAGGTGGATCTCTGTGAGTTCAGGCCAGCCTGGTCTACATAGTAAGTTCTAGGACAGCTGGGACTGCAGGGAGACCCTGTCTCAAAAAAACAAAAAGAAAAAAGGCAACAAAGGCATCTGGAGAATACAAGCAAAGTCAGTCTTCAGTTCAACAAAGAAATACTCAAGCCCTTTCATACTAGAATCACAAACAACAAAAGAAAGCCAAGAAAGCCATATGCCAAAATCACAACAAAAAGAACAATAGTATGAAAATCTCAAATAATATGTCTCCATTAAGTACTACCAATCCTGTTGAAGAGTGCTACACTGAGGATCCCCTTGATGTAATCCAGGACACATAATTTAAAAGAACTATCATAAACATGATCAAAGAATTCAAAGAATTGGGGCTGGAGAGATGGTTCAGTGGTTAAGAGCACTGACTGCTCTTGCAAAGGACCTGATTTTGATTCCCAGCACCCACATGGTGGCTAAGAACCGTCTTTAACTCCAGTTCCAGGGGAATCCTACACCCTCTTCTGACCTCCATGGCATTGCACCAACCTACATGCAGACAGTACACTCATACACATAAAATATAATAAAATTTTTTTTTCAATTTTAAAAAAAGAATTCAAAGAATTTAAAGAACACACAAATGAACAAATCAAAGAACTAAAAGAAGATAGGGATAAACTAAAAGAAGATAATGATAAACTTCAGACTGAATTCACAAAAGAGAAAAACACTGAAGAAAACTCAGGCTGAAGTGAAAAAGGAAGTGGAACACTGAAAAAGCAACTGGAAAGGATGGGAGAAAGCCTCAGTAATAGAATAAATGAAGTAGAAAATAGAACATCAAGACTGGAAGAAAAAGTGGAAGAATTGCACCACTCAAGCAAAGATTTTGAAAATATGTTTTTAAAAGGAAGGGAATATTTAGGAAATGTGGGACACCATGAAAAGACCAAACCTGGGGCTGGAGAGATGGCCTAGCGGTTAAGAGCGCCGACCGCTCTTACAGAGGACCCGGGTTCGATCCCCAGCACCCACATGGCGGCTGAGAGCCGTCTGAAACTCCAATTCCAGGAGAACTCCAGTTCCAGGGGAATCCGAGACCCTCTTCTGACCTCCACGGCATTGCACGACACGAGTGCACAAACCTGCATGCAGACAGTACATTGATACACATACCGAAATAAAAAAAATTAAAAAAAAAAAAAAAAAAAAAAAAAAAGAAAAGACCAAACCTACACATTATAGGTATGGAGGAAGGAGAAGAATCTCAGGATAATGGTGTTGACCAGACCTTCAACAGGATAGTAGAAGAAAATTTCCCCAAATTAAGGAAAGACATGGCCATACAAATATAAGAAGCACATAAAACACCAAACAGATAAGATCAGAAATTCCCCACACCATATCATAGTAAAAACACTATGTTCAAAACAAAGAAAATCTGAAAGTTACAAAATAAAAACAACAAGTCACATATAAAGGAAAACCCATGAGAATTACAGCTGACTTTTCAGTGCAAATGATGAAAGCCAGTAGAGCTTGGACCAAAGTATTCCCATTTCTAAATGACTATAGATGCCAAGCCAGAATACTTTGCAGAGCAAAAATTTCTACTATAGTTGAAGGAGAAAGAAAAATCTTCCATAACATAAATGGGCTGAAAGAATTCATGTCCAGAAAACCACCCCTTCATAGACTACTTGAAGCAATACAAAGAGTGGAAGAAAAGAATTATTATACCCAAGCAGCAACAGAAAGTAGTTAATGAAGGTATAACTGTGGAAATACTAAGCTAGACCAAGAATGTAAACAGAAACTAAAATGATAGAAAGCATTATATATCGCTCAATAATAACTGTAAATATCAATGGACTGAACTCCCCAATCAAGAGACGGGGGCTAGTAGAGACCCTGTCTCAAAACAAACAAACAAACAAAAAAAGAAACAAACAAAATCCATTGCCGGGCATGGTGGCGCACACCTTTAATCCTAGCACTTGGGAGGCAGAGGCAGGCAGATCTTTGTGAGCTCAAGGCCAGCCTGATCTACAAAAAGACCAAAAGAAAAGAAAAAGAAAAGAAAAGAAACAAAATCCGGGACTGGAGAAATGGCCTAGCTGTTAAGAGCACCGAGCTGTTAAGAGCACCGACTGCTCTTGCAGAGGACCCAGGTTCGATCCCCAGCACCTACATGGCAGCTGAGAACCGTCTTTAACTCCAGTTCGAGGGGAATCTGACACCCTCTTCTGACCTCCGAGGCATTACACAAGACATGGGTGCACAAACCTACATGCAGACAGTACATTCATACACATAGAAAAATAAATAAAATTTTTAAAAATTTTTAAAAAAAAGAAACAAAATCTGGGGCTGGAGAGATGGCTCAGCAGTTAAGAGCACTGACTGCTCTTGCAGAGGACCCGAGTTTGAGCTCCAGCACCCACATGGTGGCTGAGAACTGTCCTTAACTCCAGTTCCAGGGGAATCTGACACCCTTTTCTGACCTCCGTGGCATTGCATGACATGAGCACACTAACCTACATGCAGACAATACACTTATACACATAACAAAAAAAAAAAAGAAAGAAAAGAAAAAAATCCATCTTTTTGTTTTCTACAAGAAACCCATTTCAGCTTCAAGGACAGGCACTATCTTAAGGTGAAAGGATGGAAAATAAATATTCCAAGCAAATGGCACTAAGAAGTAAGCAAGAGTTGCTATTCTAACATCAGAAATAATAGACTTCAAACTAAAACTAATCAGACGAGATGAAGAGGTTCACTTCACTCTTATCAAAGGAAAAAATTAATCAAGAAGATATCACAATTATGAATATATACACAACAAACTCTGGAGCACCAAACGTCATTAACACAATTCTACAGGACTTTAATGCACAAATTAATCCCAACACACTAGCAGTAGGGGACTTCAGTACACTGTCTTCATTACACAGGACAACCGGACAAAGAATAAACAGAGAGACAGCTGAACTGAACAATACAATACACCAAATGGACCTAGTAGACATCTACTGAATATTCCACCCAAGTACCAAAGAATGGACTTTCTATTCTGCACCCCCTGGAACCTTATCCAAAATTGACCACATACTGGAGCACAGAACAAACCTTAACAACAACAACAAAAACTAAAATAATTTCATGCATTCTATCAGACTAGAATACAATAAAGCTTAATATCAATGCCAGAAGAAGCCCTAGTAACTACATGAACTCATGGAGATTAAACAACATACTTCTGAATAATGAATGGCTCAAAGGAGAAATTAAGAAAGAAATAAAAGTGTTCCTGGAATTAAATGAAAAGGACAAAACAACACAGTAAAACCTCTGAGACACTTTAAAAGCAGTCCTAAGAGGGAAATTTATAACTCTAAGTGCCTACATTAAAAACTAAAAAAAAAAAAAAAAAAACCCACACCCAGATGGATTTATGGCACAATTCTACAAGATATTTAAAGAGGACCTACAACCAATATTACTTAAGTTATTCAAAAGGATAGAAACAGAGAGAAATCTCCCAAATTCCTTCTATGAAGCCAGCATCACTCTAATACCAAAACCAGGCAAAAATACAATAAAAAAAAAAAGAAAACTATAGACCCATATCCTTAATGAATGCAGATGCAAAAATTCTCAACAAAATACTTTCAAACTGCAGCATACAGGCACACATCAAAAAGGTCATCCACCATGATCAAGTCAGATTTACTCCAGAGATGCAGGGATGGTTCAACATCTGTAAATCAATAAATGTCATAAATAATATAAATGGACTCAAAGATAAAAACCATATGGTCATCTCAATTGATGCAGAAAAGGTCTTTGACAAAATTCAACATGACTTTATGTTCAAAGTCCTAGAGAGAAATGGACTGGAGGGAATATACCTCAACATAATTAAAGCTATATACAATGAACCCACAGCCAACATCATTCTAAATGGAGAAAAATTAAAAGCATTCCCCTTAAAGTCAGGAACCCACCAAGGCTGCCCACTATCTCCACTCCTTTCCAATATAGTGCTTGAAACTCTTGCTAGAGCAATAAGACAAGAGAAGGAAATTAAAGGAGTACTAATTAGAAAAGAAGAGGTCAAACTAGCCCTTTTTGAAGATGACATGATATAATACTTAAGGGATGCCAAAAAGTCCACCAGAAAACTCCTAGAAATGATTAACAGTTTCAGTAAAGTGGCAGGTTACAAAATTAATCCACAAAAATCAGTAGCCTTTCTATATGCCAATAACGCACTATTGAAGAATGAGTACATGGAAACCCTTCCATTCACAATAGCCTCAAAAAAAAAATCTCAGAACAAAACTGACCAAAGACATTAAAGATCTCCACAATGAAATTTTTAAATTTTTGAAGGAGACTGAGGAAAACACCAGAAGATAGAAAACCTCCCATGCTCGTGGATTGGAAGAATTAATATAGTAAAAATTACCATCCTACTCAAAGTAATATATACATTCAATGCAATCCCAATCAAAATCCTTATTACTTACTTCACAGAATTAGAAAAAAAATCCTAAAATTCATAGGGAAACACAAAAGACCCCAGAGAGCCAAAGCAACTGTGAGCACAAACAGCAATGTCGGGGGGGGGGGGCGGATTACTATACCAGATTTCAAACTCTATTACAGAGCTATTGCTATAAAATCAGTATGGTTCTGGCACAAAAATAGATCCATATATCAATGAAACAAAATTGAAGACCCAAACTTGAGTACACACAATTTCAGCCACCTGATATTTGGCAAAGGGGCCAAGAACACTCAATGGCAGAAAGACAGCATCTTAAGCAAATGGTGCTGGCAAAACTGGATGACCAGTTGTAAATGAATGAAACTAAACCCCTGCCTTTCACCTTGCACAAAAGTCAACTCTAAATAGATCAAAGACCTCAGTGTGAAACCCAAAACTCTGAGAATGTTAGAAGAAAATATTGGTGGTAAACCTACAAGATATAGGTGTAGAAAAAGACTTTCTAAATCAGAAATTAGTTGCACAGGAAATAAGGTCACGAATCAATGAGTGGGACCTCATTAAACTAAAAAGCTTCTGTACAACAAAAGAATCAAAGAAGTGAAGAGAAAACCTACAGAATAGGAGGAAATCTTCACCAGTGACACATCTGACAGAGATTTAACATCCATAGTACACAAATTACAAAAAAAGGACCAAGAAAACAAATGACTCCCTCAAAAGATGGGCTAAAGATCTGAGCAAAGAGTTTCAAGAGAAGTAAAGATGGCTGAGAAACATCTTAAAAGTGTACAACGTCATTAGTAATTAAGGAAGTGCAAATTAAAACCACTTTAAAATTTCACCTTACCCTTGTAAGACTGGCTTTGATCATGAAAACAAATGATACCAAATGCTGTAGAGGTTGTGGGGAAAGGGGAACACTCATCAATTGCTAGTGGGATTGCAAACTTGTGCAACCCTATGGAAAACAGTGTGGAGAACTCTTAAAAGACCCAAAATGAACCTACCACCTAACCCAGCCATACCACTCCTGGGTCTATACCCAAAAGATTCATCCTATTCCAGAGATACATGCACATCCATGTTTATTACTGCTCTCTTCACAATAGCAAGGAACAGGAAGCAACCCAACTGTCCCTGAACTGATGAGTGGACAATGATAATGTGGTACATTTACACAATGGAGTTCTATGCAGCAGTAAAGAAAGATGACATCATAAAATTTGCAGGTAAATGGATGAAACTAGAGGCTGTTATGCTAAGTAAAGTGACACAAACTCAGAAAAACAAAAGACGTATGTTGTGAGAAGTGGGGCCCTAAGAGTCTGGCAGTATCTGGCTGGAGAGATGGCCTAGCGGTTAAGAGTGCTGACTGCTCTTGCAGAGGACCCAGGTTCGATCCCCAGCACCCACTTGGTGGCTGAGAACCGCCTTTAACTCCAGTTCCAGGGGACTCCGATGCCCTCTTCTGAGCTCCACGGCTTTGCACTACACGGGTGCACAAACCTGCATGCAGACAGCACATTCATACACATACAAAAATAAAATTTTTAAAAAAATTTTAAAGAGACTGGCAGTATCAAGGGAGAAATGGGGATACTTTAAATGGAGAAGATATGGCGGGAGGAGTAGACTAGTAATGGAAGAGAGGAGATAACTAATGACTTGGACTTGCTAGCATAGAAAAATCTGGGAGGATCATATTAGTCTAAAAATCTATTGAAAAATTACATATACAATACTTCTACATGAGTCCATATACAAAGATAAAGGTTGCATATCGAGAAACAGTACAAGATAAGAGAAACCTTCCTTTGAGTCACTGGCCAGGGTAGTCCAAGAGACTCCCAAAATTATACAGGCCATTGCCACAGCCCTTGATTGCCTCCCAGAACCTGAAGGTAAGACCCCATTGCTGAAGACAGGACAGACTTCAGAGACCAGGTCCTGAGCAATGGATGACCTGGAAGGCGCCACCCTGGAAGGCTGGCTCTCATAGCTGTTGAGAGCACTATGCAAGCCACTAAGAGAGATCATCAATTGATGGTCTAACACCAGCCTCAAGACCAAATATCCATGTCAATGACCAGCACACCATATGACATTGGTGCAATAGTGACACTTTTATCTTGGGGAAAATCAATGGCCAACCAGTTAGACCTAAAGCCCACTCAGTGGAAGGAAATTCATGTGTGGGATTGTTAACACAGCCAGATGTACACAACTGGAGAGTTCATAGATCATAGACCATTCTACAATATAGACACATCCCTAGGCTAAGGCAACATTTTACTAGCTACGAAAGAAATATGCTTGTATTTGCAGACAAATGTCCCAGACACCACTCGGAAAAGAAGCTTCCTTTGCACCAGATGAGAATAGTACAGAGTCCACAACTGGACACACACAGACATGGTCTGTGAATTGCTCATACCTAGGTGACACATCTACAATGCAACCTCTACACAGAAGACCCAAGCATCATAGAACAAGAACCCAAGAAGGCTTTAACTACCTCTTAACTCTCGTTAAGGAAGCTCCTCCATGCAACAGGAGACCAGGAAACCAAAAGGGCCTGAATGGCCAAACCATGAAGATTAGGAGTCTACAGAGTGTGCTTCCCAGACAGGCAGCCTATACTCAGCTTAACCCACCCAGGGGTCAGGGAACATTGCAGAAGAGGGGGCAGAAAGATTGTAAGAGCCAGGGAGGTGATGCAAGACTCTTTGTCTCCCACAGAATCCTACAAGCTCCTGGGACTCTGTACATATGAACCTACAACATTGGTCATGCAAGGTCAGATGGCCAAAAACCCAACCTTGGCTGAGGAAATACTGGCAGCAGTTGACAGCAGGTGAGGAAGACCTGCCTTCTTTAGAAAAGAGACTCTGGATAGGCTGACTAGAGCTCAGGGGATGAGCTGGCACTGAGAAGTGAGCAGGGAGAGTAATTAGAAACAATGGACTCTAGCACAAATGACATGTGAAAATGAGGGGGGATTTGGGGGTGGGCTGCAAGAGGGTTCCAAGGGAGAAGTGGGTATAGTGGTGATTAAAACTGTCTGCAGCCAGGTGTGGTGGTGCATGCCTTTAATCCCAGCACTTGGGAGGCAGAGGCAGGCAGATCTCTGTGAGTTCAAGGCCAACCTTGTCTACATAGAGAGTTCCAGGATATCTGGGGCTACAGGGAGACCCTGTCTCAAAAAGACAAAAAAAAAAAAAAAAAAAAAAAAAAAAAAGAACTGAAAAATTAACTATGAAATACATAAAATTTTAAAAATCTGGGCTGGAGAGATAGCCTAGCAGTTAAGAGCACCGACTGCTCTTGCAGAGGGCCTGGGTTCGATCCCCAGCACCCACATGATGGCTAAGAACCATCTGTAACTCCAGTTCTAGGAGAACTCCAGTTCCAGAGGAATCCGAGACCCTCGACCGGCATTGCCCAACACGGGTGTACAAACCTACATGCCGACAGTACATTCATACACATACAAAAATAAATAAAATTTTTAAAAAATTTAAAAATCTGTCCAAAAAAACCCAGAAAAACAAGAAAGAAAAATATGAAATTGGCAATGCCTTCTTTCTAAAACTTCTCAAACAGTGTTTACCAATAAGGCTTTAAATATTAGGATCCACTGATAGCTTTGGCCCACAAACATTTGTTTAGCACAGGAGTGGGAATTACACAAGCATTAAGCAACAAGACAGATTAACTGTGTACAATGAGCTAAGGCTTAAGAAAGCCAGCACAGGTTATATATTGGTGCAATCGACAAAAAACTAGAAACTGTATAATCTCCAACTATGTCCTCAGAGAGGTGATATGGACATTAAAAAGAAGACTGAAATTCACAGAAAAAAAAAGAAAAGGATGCTGGAAGGTATTGCCCCTCAACTCTGACAATTCAGAGCATCCAGGTTGTAAGGCAAATTTTGATTCCTGCAGTCTGAGAAAATGCTGCTGCAACCACCTGCAATCGTGCTTCATCAGAGGCAATGAGAAAGACACCCAGTTTCTCTCAAGATGCTCCCCCCAATACCAGCCGCAGGCCCACTTACTCCCTATCCCCCACTTCCTTGCCCCCACTTGTATGCTCTCTTCCTTAAAACTCCTGCTTCAGTGCAATCTTAACACTGGTCATCCTGCTGCAGAGACAGGCAGCTCAGCCCCATTCCCAAAATACAACTGGAGTTATCCTGTATACTTTTTGGCTGGGTGTACCTGTGGTCTGCACCTAACAGTTCCAAATAGAGTCTTTCCTGGAGGCAAAGGTATGGCAGCAGGAGCAGGAAGTAGATGCATCACATTTCATCCACACACAGGAAGTAGCAAAGAGAACAGAAAGTGGGTCGAGGTTATAATTAAGTTAACGCCTGCACCTAATGATGTTCTTTCTCCAACAAGCTTCCACCTCCTAAGGTTCCATAACCTCCCCTAAATGAGTACCAGTAACTGGGGGTCATATGGTCAAATACATGAGCCTTTGGGGAACATGTCTCATTCAAACCACCATTCAATATCTTTCACTGTTCCTTTCACTCAATACAACTAAAAATCCTGGATGTTTTGTCTAAAACTATCATAAGAACATTCTGGAAGGTGGAGCGAAGAAAGAAGAGCGGCAAGGAACCTAAAGACTCAAGGAGTAACAGGAATATATGCTGAATTTTCTTTTTGCCTTGTATGTCTCAGACTTGGGACTGAAGAAACTTAGGGCCTATAAACAGTGATGGGCACACACAAGACAATAACAAAAGGTTACTCGACCATCAAACAACCAGAAAAGTGGCATCCTAAGAAGGGAAGAAACTTCTAAGCCATAGCCGCACACACCAGCCCTCTCAACTCAGTTAAAGTGAGATCAGATTTATCACCTTCCAACTTCCAGCAAAGAACTCTGCGGGTTCAAATGGTTTCACTCGAAACTTTTATGAAATGTTTAGAGAGGCTGAAGAGGTGGTTCAGTGGTTAAGGACACTAGCTGCTCTCCCAGATGGCCCAGATTGGGGTCCAAGTACCCACATGGCAGTGAGCATCCCTCCTTAACTCCAGTTCTAGGGGATCCAACACCCTCTTCTGTTCTCTTTGGGCACTGCACAACACAAGTGCGCCCACATGGATGTAAACAATACACTCATACACAGAAAATAAAATTAATAATTTTTTAATCAATGGAATCGCCAGGTGTGGAGGCACATGCCTTTAATCCTAGCACTCGGCAGGCAGATCTCTGTGAGTTCAAGTTCCGCCTAGTCTACATAGTGAGCTCCAGGACAGCTGGGATTAAAGAGAGACCCTGTCTTAAAAAGACCAAAAAAAAAAGAAAAATCAATGTAATCTAGATATTAACAAACTTAAAATGAAAAACCGTGTGATTATACCAATCAATGCAAGTGTTACTGTTCTCATTATTATCACAAAATACCTGGCAAAAGCAACTTAAGAAAGAATGGGTTTATTTTGGCTCATAGTTCAAGTTACAGTCCATCATGACAGACAAACTATAGCAAGAAAAGCATGAAGCAGCTGATCACACCATGTCCATGGTCAGGTCGCAGGGAGATGAATTCTGCTGCCTAACTAGCTTCTCCTTTTTACACAGTCTGAGACCTCGGTGCATGGAACGGTACCTTCCACATTTAGGTGGGTCTTCTCACATCAATTAACCTAATCTAGAAACTCCCTGACATCCATGTCAAGAGGTTTGTCTCTCAGATGATTCTATATCCTTTCATGTTAACAATCAATATTAACACATGAAAAAAAAAAAAACATTTGACAAAATTCAGTACCTACTCATTATTATTTTTTAAAAAGAAGAGAAGCTCTCCTCTGTTTGATAAAGATCATTTAGAAATGTTCCTCGAAGCTGGAGAGATGGCCTACCGGTTAAGAGTGCTGACCGCTCTTGCAGAGGACCCGGGGTTCAATCCCCAGCACCCACATGGCAGCTGAGAACTGTCTTTGACTCCAGTTCCAGAGGAATCCGACACCCTCTTCTGACCTCTGTGGCACTGCACAACAAGGGTGCAGACAGTACATTCATACACATAAAAATAAAAAATAAATAAATAAATAAATAAATGAAATGTTCCTACAGCTAATATTGTTCTTAATGGTGATATACTGAATAGTTTTATGGAAGAATAAGACAAGGGCTGGAGAGATGTCTCAGTGGTTACAAACTGCTCTTGCAGAAGACCCAGGTTAGGCTCCCAGCACCCACACGATACTTCACAACTATTTACAACTCAAGTTCTTGGGGATTCAGTGCTTCGAGCCTCCACAGGCACTTCTGTATATGTGGTACACATGAATTCACACAGTCACAGAAACATACACAGGAGAGAAAAATCTTTTATCTAGGCATGGTGGCATATGCCATTAATCCAAGCATAGTGGGAGGCAGGGGCAAATGTCCATTCAACACTCTCTTTCAAAATATGATTTGTCCATGAATTACATTTTTTCTGTTGAATATGACAGGGTCTTCCTGTGGCTTATAACATCTCCTGACCATTAGAGGGTGCAAGCTTGTGGCATCAGCCATGGGTTATTCCTCCAAGGAGAGAGCCAATAGCCAATTAGATTTGGGATATACAGGCATATGGCTGCCTCTGCTGCACAATATTTCCAGGCAGGTGAGGTGTAGCTGGTGCTGATGGAGGAGACTTGGCCAAACATCTGTGTCTATACCAAAGTAACCTACCATAACAATTAATACTGTTTAAATACCTATATATATAATTGCTTGTGCTTCATTAGTAGGATCGAAAGGTTATTCCTGGACAAACTGTCAGCCCATGAAAGAAAACAGCCAGAATTGACCAGAGTCCAAGACAACAGCTCCAGAGAAAGTAGACTGTTTTGCTTCTCATCCACCTGTGCCCCTTGTCTAAGCCTAGGGAAAAATCTGCAGAAGAGGGGGTGTGGTAGAATGTAAGGGCTGTGATTGGGGTGAACGGTGAACCTACAGCAATATAGCCTGGACACTCATTTGATCAACTTGATTGAACATACAAGCCCCCCCCCCGCTGGGGCTGTGTGGGTTTGGACACAACTGCTTGCAAATTGATTTTACATGAAGGATGCTTAGTACTCATAAATTATCGCTTATTGCTAAAAAATGGAAAAAAAAACTGAGAGAAAGATGCAGGTCAGTTATGGCAGAATGCATGATCTGGGATGGGGTGGGATGGGGGGAAGGGAAGAGGAAATATGCCTGAACTGAATTGGAAAATGATGTATGAAGTACACAAAGCATCAATAAAAAAATATGATTTGTCTATATAGAACATTTCAAGAAATCCAAAACAAAAACAAAACCCTCTTGGAATTCATTAGCCATTAAAATCTCAGCAAGGCCACAGAATATATGAGATAAATAAACAAAATCAATTGTGATTACTACAGATGAACAATGAACGATCACTTAAAAATTAAATATCTAAGTATAACTCAAGCAAAATTGTTCATGATATTGTTATGGAATGTTTGGGTGCCTTTAATTTATGTGTTAAATTCCTAATCCAAAATCTGAAGTCTTCAGGAGGTAATTAGGTTTAGATGAGGTCATGAGGATGGAGCCCCCTCAATAGCATCATAAGTTTCTATACCTATTTTGTCCTTCTTTATCATGTAGGGTTTAGCATATAGGTCTGTTTTTTCCCAGGCTTGGCTATTACAACAAAATAATATAGATTACATGGCTTAAGTGACAGACATTTAATTCCCATAATTCTGGAGGCTGAGAAATCCTTATCTACAGACAGCTGTGTTCTCAGCTCACACAATAGGGACAGAACTCTGGCATATTCTTCAGTTCTTATGAGCATACTAATCCCATTATGGGGCTCCGTCCTCCTATGTTTCCGACATAGCATGCTCAAAACACTAAGAAAAGCTCTTTCCATAAACATTAGGAGGCTTGCACACATATTCACTGCAGCACTGCTTATAATGGCAAAAATCTTAACACCTGGGATAAGATGATATATTCAAATTGCAGAACAGTTTGTAGCAGTAAAAATAAATGAACTGCAGTTACTAAGGCATGGATGAATCTATAAAAGGTAATAAAAACAAGTCATAGAAGCTTTCTTTTTAGCATTTAAAACACATAAATAGCCAGGCGTGGTGGCACATGCCTTTAGTCCCAGCACTTGGGAGGCAGAGGCAGGAGGATCCCTGTGAGTTCAAGGCCAGCCTGGTCTACATAGTGAGCTCCAGGCCAGCTGGGACTAAAGGGAGACCCTGCCTCAAAAAGACAAAAAAAAATATGAATAATGAATACTTTATTGTTTTGTCATACATATACACAAGCAGGCATGTATGTATGTTTATATGTAAATAGCACCTTATTTATCATATGTGGCATATATTTACATATATGGCAAAGCTATTTTTGGGGGCAAAGCTATTTTTAAAGCAAGGCAGTAATAAGCACAAAATTTAGTTAATCTATATTTTCCAGGGAAGAAGCAGGAGAATGTGGGGAAAAGTACATAGGTTGATATTACTGTCTTAGTTCTTTTTTAAATATTTTATTTTTATTTTATGTTAATGAGTATATTGCCTGAGTGTATGTAAGTGCCCCTGTGTGGTGAAATGCCCACAGAGGTCAGAAGAGGGTATCAGATCCCCCTGGAACTGGAGTTACTGATGGTTATTAGACACCATGTGGGTATTGGGAATTGAACCCAGATCCTCTGCAAGAGCAGCCAGTGCTCTTAACTGCTGAGCCATCTCTCCACCCCATTGTCTTAGTTCTTAAATGTTATGAGCTATGATGTTAATTAATTATGAGTTAAAATTTTTAAAGAAAACCTAAATTGAATGGGACAGTGAAAGATAACTTTAATTAATATTCATTTTTTAAAAGACAAAATAAGATGTTAAAACATAACTGTGGCATAAACAGAGGTTCTGTACACTGGTGCATTAGGAACAACAAAGAAGATTTAATGATCATTAGCCAGTATACATTTAATAACATGGGCTTTCCTGAGTGTGGTGGTACATGCCTTTATTCCCAGCACTTGGGAACCAGGGACAGGTGGATCTCCATGAGATTGAGGCCAGCCTGGTCTACATAGTGAGTTCCAGGCCAGCTGGAGCTACAGAGAGATCCTTCTTCAAAAATACAAATAATAATAATAATAATAATAATAGTAGTAGTAGTAATAGTAATAGTAATAGTGATAATAATGTGGGCTTTAAAACATATGGAATAGGACTGGAGAGATGGCTGAGCAGTTAAGAGCACTGTCTGCTCTTCCAGAGGACCCAGGTTCAGTTCCCAGCACCCATACAGAGGCTAACAACTGTCCCTTAACACCAATTCCAGGGGATCCGGTACTCTCTTCTGATTTTCACAAACATTGCATGCATGAGTACACTTACATACATGCAGGCAAAAACATTCATATACATAAAATAAAAATTAATTAATTAATTAAGGTATCTAGAAAAATAACTGAAAGAACAATGGAAATTATTCATTCAACTTAGAAATGTTTTAAAATATTTTATTTATTATTTTTATTTTGTGTGTTGGATGTGTTACGTGTATGTGGGTAGGTGCACCCATGTTGTGGAATGCTCACTGAGGTCACAAGAGGGCATTGGATCCCCTGGAACTGGAGTTACAGTTTTTAACCACCATGTAGGTGCTGGGAATGGAACCCAGGTCCTCTGCCAGAGTAGCTTGTTCTCTTAACCACTGAACCATCTCTCCAGCCCCAACTTAGAAATTTTTTAATATAATACTTTTATTGATCTTTTGTGTATTTCAGACATCATTTTTCAGTTCAATTTAGACATATTACCCTTTCCCTTCACTCTCCTCCCAACCCCAGTTCATGCATTCTGTCATACATGTCCTGCATCTTTCAGTCTTTTTAAATTTTTTCTCTGCAAAGGTTTATTGTTTGGGGCAGAATTTAACCATATTGGTCCATTCTTTGACCCAGTCCTTATGTTGTTGTGGTTCCCTCCCAATTGTATTGCTCCAAAATATGCCTATATAAATGTCATATATGTACCAGAATTATGCCCTCCAAGAATAAACTGTATGTTAACTCTGATAAATGTTTAGGAGTTCACATTTTTCCCTTTAATTTTATATTACTCTAGAATATGAATATATACCTTCTGTACATATACATTAATTACCATGTCTGAAAGTAAGTGGTAAGTTAATTCTAGGGCTCATTAAGAGATTCACATTATAACATCACAGTTGCTTTCAGATTTGAAAGAAATATCACAATAACATTTCTCAGCTTGCCTTTCAATTGGGGGATTTGGTACCAGCATCCACAGATGAGGGAAACCATTCCCCATTTGTTTTCTGGACACTGTGTTACTTCACTTAGCATAATGGCTTCGAGTTCCATCCATTTACCTGCAAAGTTCATAATGTCATCTTTCTTTACCACTGCATAGAACTCCATTGTGTAAGATGTACCACATTTTCTCTACCACTCACTGGTTGAAGGGCATTCCAGCTCTTCGATATTGTGAAGAGAGTT
Source organism: Rhizomys pruinosus (assembly GCA_009823505.1). Lineage (NCBI taxonomy): Eukaryota > Metazoa > Chordata > Mammalia > Rodentia > Spalacidae > Rhizomys > Rhizomys pruinosus. The sequence continues at coordinate 2,947,748 of VZQC01013897.1, read as the reverse complement.
GCAATAAACATAGATGTGCATGTATCTTTACAGTAGGATGAGTCTTGTGGGAATATACCCAGGAGTAGTATGGCTGGGTCAGGTGGTAGGCTCATTTTGAGTCTTTTAAGGGTTCTCCACACTGCTTTCTATAGTGGTTGTACAAGTTTACATTCCCACCAGCAGTAGATGAGTGTTTCCCTTTCCCGTAACTTTTCCAGCATTTGGTGTCTTTTGTTTTCTTGATCTTAGCCAGTCTTATCAGAGTGAGATGTTATCTTAGAGTGGTTTTAATTTGCATTTCCTTAATTATTAATGATGTTAAACACTTTTAAAGATGTTTCTCAGCCATCTTTCTTCCTCACTGGTGAAGTCTCTGTTCAGCTCTTCACTCCATCTTTTGAGTGAGTCATTTGTTTTCTTCTTTTGGGGGGGGTCTTTTTGAGACAGGGTCTCCCTGTAGCTCCAGCTGTCCTGGAACTCACTCTGTAGACCAGGCTGGCCTTGAACTCACAGAAATCCACCTGCCTCTGCCTCCCAAGTGCTGGGATTAAAGGCATGTGCCACCACACCTGGCACTTTGTTTTTTGAGTAGTTTATATATTCTGGATGTTAATGCTCTGTCAGATGTATCACTGGTGAAAATTTCCTCTCACTCTGTGGGTTTTCTCTTCACTTCCTTGATTGTTTCATTTTCTGTACAGAACATTTTGAGTTTGATGAGGTCCCATTTGTCAGCTGTTGACCTTATTTCCTGTGCAGCTGCTGTTTGATATAGAAAGTCTTTTCCTACTCCTATGTCTTATAGATTGCTACCAACTTTTTCTTCTATCACCTTCAGAGTTTTGGGTTTCACTTTGAGGTCTTTGATCCACTTAGAGTTGATTTTTGTACAGGGTGAGAGGTAGGGGTTATTTTGTTCTTCTCCATATGGTGATCCAGTTTTGCCAGCACCATTGACTGCTATTTTTCCTCCAATGAGCTTTTTTGGCCTCTTTATCAAGTATGAGGTGGCTGAAATTATATGAGCTCAAGTTTGGATCTTCAATTTTGTTCCATTGGTCAATGGGTCTGTTTTTGTGCCAGTACCAGACTGTCTTTATGACTATAGCCCTGTAATATAGCTTGAGGTCTGGTAAGATGACCCCCCCTGTATTGTATTTTTCAATCAGGGTTGCTTTAGCTATTCGGGGTCTTGTCTATTTCCATATGAATTTAATGATTTTTTTTCCAAGTCTGTGAAGAAACTCATGGGGATTTTAATTGGAATTGCATTGAATCTGTATACTAATTAGGGGTAGAATGGACATTTTACTGTATTGATTTTTCCAATTCATGATGAGCATGGGAGGTTTTTCCATCTTTTGGTGTTGTCTTCAATGTCCTTCTTCAGGGGTTTAAATTTTTTGTTTTAGAGATCTTTGGTGTCTTTGGCTAGATTTGTTCACAGGTATTTTTGAGGCTATTGTGAGTGGGAAGTTCTCCTTATATTCCTTCTCCAGTCGCTTGTTGTTGGTGTAAAGAAAGGCTACTGATTTTTTGTCTTTGTCCATTCAGGATGCTATAACAAAGGTACTATATACCAAACATTGTGTCTTAATAGCAACAAAAATTTATTCCTCACAGTCTGGTGCCTAGGAAGTCCAAAATCAAGGTGATGGCATCTGGTGAGGCTCATCGGTTTCTCATAAACTGCATCTTCTCACTATGTCCTCATTTCATAGAAGGGCCTCATTTATAAGAACATTAACCTCCTTCATCAGGGCTTCCCTCCATGACTTAATCACCCTCCAAAAGCCCCACATCTTACTACTATCTTATTGGGGATCAGATTTTAACATATGAATTTGGGGAGAGGTTGACACAAATATTCATATCATGTGGTAGCACTGTTCTGAGAAACTGACAGCCTAAGTAAGAGGGGAAAAGGAACAGAATACTCTAATCTCAAATTAGTAGACACATAAACTCAAACCACAAGTACAAAAACAAAAATGCTTATGGTGTAGACCACTAAGGAAACCTATCCAAAGATATATAAACAGATATTATGAACACAATATAGTATCAATTATTATGAAGAGATAGCAATCGGTCTAACATAAAATCTGAAACTAAAAAAGTGTTACTAAAATAGAGGCAGAAATTATAACCTATCCCAAATGGAATTTGGGGCTTTTTCAAAGATGAATTTTTCTTTTTGAACATATTACTTTTTAGCCTTGGAAAACAAGAGGTACTTATAACTCTAGAAAAAGTGTTTTTGCAATATAAGAAGCAGATATTCCCCACTCCACATGAAGCTGCCAGAGAAGCGCAGGATATTCTGTGGGATAAAACTGGCCTGACAGCATTAATCTAACAGGAACTATAAGACAACTAGACTTCAGAGACTGTCACTATGTCCTGGGGAAATAGTTTCTCATCTCTAAGACACTTTGAATGCTGTTTGGTTATCATTGATATGTTGCCCTGGTGATGTTTAAATTGCAGCTTAAAGATACAAATACTTGTTGAGTTTCTTCCTTCCACCAGAAAGACATTCGTGGTACTTAATATGCCTAACAAAATCAAGTAAAACCACTGTAGACTGAAAGCTTGTCTGATTTAAATAAATTAATAACACCTGGGTTGAGTAGAAAATCATGAGGAAAAAGATAAGCTTCTTAGAACTGAACAACAATGAAAATACTCTGTGTTAAAATTTGTATGATTCACTTAAATAGTACTTAAAAGGATTTTTATCTTTGAATATATTGAAGGATGACTAAGAAGAAATTAACTATTTCTCTTCTTCCTCATCCTTACAATCTTTGTTCTTCCTTTCCAAAACAATTCAGCCCTAAATGTATCTTTGGCTCTACCACCCTGTGCTGGATAGCTTTAGTGTCAATTTGACACACCTGGGTTGAGAGAGCCTCAATTGGTTCCATTGGATTGGCCTGTGGCCACATCTGTGGAGTATTGTCTTGATGGTCGAGCAGTGTGGGAGGGCCCAGCCCAGAATGAGTGGTGCCACCCTGGGCAGGTTGTTGTGTACCGTATAAGAAGGCAGGCTGGGCATGAGCCAGGGGAGCAAGCCAGTGAACAGCATGTATCTGGTAAACTCCACTAAAGTGTGCAACCTCGCCATTGGAAAGGAGACATAGTGAGCTATGGTAGTTCAGAGCAGACGTGGAATGTGAGGAACGTAAGAAAGCAACCACGTGGGACAGCAGCCCTGCCTTGCTAAGCAGGGTAAGCAGGTGAGGGCTATTTCCCACCATGAGTTGGGCTGTCTGGCCAGAGCAGGGGAGGAAAGCATCCTTGTAGAAGGCCGAGAACCGTCTGAAACTCCAATTCCAGGAGAACTCCAGTTCCAGGGGAATCCGAGACCGTCTTCTGACCTCCGCGGCATTGCACGACACGGGTGCACAAACTTGCATGCAGACAGTACATTCATACACATACAGAAATAAATAAAATTAAAAAAAAATTAAAAAAAGAAGGGCATCCTGGCACGGGAGGTGAGAGCACTGGTACACGCAGGAGGCAATCTACCCTGGGGAGGGTTTGGTGGCCACAAAGGAGAAATCAGTCACATGTATGGAATGACTCAGTAAAGAGCGCCCTAAAAGTCTTTGCCCCCTGTGGTGGTTTGAATGAGTGTCCCCCATAGGCTCTAGGAATTCAGTCTCCAGTTGATGGCGCTGTTTTTGGAGGTCTTGGGGTGTGTGGCCGTGCTGGAGGAAGTGTGTCACTGGGGGCAGGCTTAATGAGTTTTAACAAGCCTCGTGGTCTACAGTCGCCCTCTCTCTGCTTCCTCTGCTCTTGACGAGATGTGACCCTCGGCTTCCTGCTCCAGTCTCCAGCTGCCATGCCTCCCGCCACAATGGACTCTAATTCCCTGGAACCATCAATCGTAAGCTCAAATAAACTCTTCCTTTTATAAGTTCCTTGGTCATGGTGCTTTATCACAGCAACAGAAAAGTGACTAATACACCCCCCAAAAAAATAAATAAATAAAAAGTCTTTGCCCCCAAACTCTACAAACTTAGAAAAATGGTTTGAATGTTTAAGTATATATTTATTTGTATATTTGTTTACTTATTTAATTTGGAGTGTTGATCAAACTCAAGGCCTTGCATGTTATGGCAACCATTGTACCACTGAGCTATACCCTTGTCTTTTAATTTTCTTCTATATTATATGGATTTATATATTCTTGTGTGTGTGTGTGTGTGTGTGTGTGTGTGTGTGTGTGTGTGTTTGAGAGGGGGTCTCCCTGTAGCCCCAGCTGTCCTGGAACTCACTGTGTAGACCAGGCTGGCTTTGAACTCACAGGGACCAGCCTACCTCTACCTCCCAAGTGCTGGGATTAAAGCCATGCGCCACCACACCTGGCTAGGTTTATATATTCTGAATGATAAATAATTTTAGACTTTTGTTTCCATTTTGTCTCTGATCAAATTAAAAGCATAAATAAAATAAGCCAGACTCAGGGAATCAAATATTACCTGTTTTAGGGTAACTACATCTAAATTCCTTTTTATATTGTATATGTACATATTGAAAGAAACTTCCTATAGTAAGTTTCTATATGACTCTTTCAAAAGGCCTTTAGAGGAGTATCCCTCCTCTTACTCTCTCTTTGGCTCTACCACCCTGTGCTGGATAGCTTTAGTGTCAATTTGACACACCTGGGTTGAGAGAGCCTCAATTGGTTCCATTGGATTGGCCTGTGGCCACATCTGTGGAGTATTGTCTTGATGGTCGAGCAGTGTGGGAGGGCCCAGCCCAGAATGAGTGGTGCCACCCTGGGCAGGTTGTTGTGTACCGTATAAGAAGGCAGGCTGGGCATGAGCCAGGGGAGCAAGCCAGTGAACAGCATTTCTCCATGGCTTGTGCTTCAGCTCCTGCCTCCAGGTTCCTGCCCTGAGTTCCTGCTTTGGGCTCCCTAAGTGATGAACTGTGACCCAGGAGATGTAAGCTGAATAAACCCTTTCCTCCCCAAGTTGGTGTCGGTCAGAGTGTTTTGTCACAGCAATGGAAGACAAACTAGAACACACCCCATTCTTCATCCATTAAACCCACTCTATCCACTATTCTTATTTATGTCATTACAGTCTGTCTTCCCTCCTATGAACCACCCCCAATGGCCCCTTATTAGTTTCCTGATCTCTAAAGATTTTCCAATTAAAACACACCTATCTAAAGATTCAAAGCTAGCATGCACTTACAAGAGAGAACATGCAACAGCTGTCTTTCTGGGTCTGGGTGACCTCACTCAGAATGACTATTTGTAGTACTATCCATTTACCTGCAGTTTCCATAATTTTCTTTTTCTTAACAGCTGAATGATATTCCTTTGTGTAAATGTACCATACTTTCATTATTCATTCATGAGTTGACAAACATTTAAGTTGTCTCCATTTCCAGATATTGTGACTAGGGCATCAAGGAGCATGGATGAACATGTATCTCTGTGGTAGCATGCAGAGTCCTTTGGGTATACGCCCAATGGCCTATGGTCGGATCATGCGGGAGATGGATTTTTAGCTTTCTGAGGAAACTTCCACACTTACTTCCATAATAGCTGCACCAGTTTGCACTACCACCAGCAGTGAGTACTGATCCCTTTCCCTATATCCTCCTCAGCATTTGTCATTGTGCATTGGATCTTAGTCATTCTGACTGGGTTAAGTTGAAATTTCAAAGTGCTTTTAATTTGTATTGCCCTAATGGCTAAAGATGCTGAATTTTTTTGTGTGTGCGTCTTTTTGAGACAGGGTCTCCCTGGAGCGCCAGCTGTCCTGGAACTTACTACATAGACCAGGCTCGCCTTGAACTCACAAAGATCTGCCTGCCTCTGCCTCCCGAGTGCTGGGATTAAAAGTATGTACCACCATGCCCAGCACTGAACTTTTTTAAAAATACTTCTCTCCTAGCACTTGGGAGGCAGAGGCAGGTGGATCTTTGTGAGTTCAAGGCCAGCCTGGTCTACAGAGTGAGTTTCAAGACAGCTAGGGCTATAGGGAGACCCTCTCTCAAAAAGGCAAAATAATAATAATAATAAATACTTCTCAGCCATTCGTATTCCATCATTTGAGGACTCTCTGTTCAGTACCTTGCCATGATTTTTTTTTCTTCAGTTTTATTCACTTTTCTTTTTTCCCCTAGAATTATCTCCCCACTTCCTATGTACACCTAGATATTTAGTAGTATTTTGATTTTACATTATTGGCTTCTTTTTATTGAGCATTTGTACATCTCATATAATGATTCTCAATCAAACTCATCCCCCCACCCCACTTCATCCCACCATCAGAACTTATGCATTACATCATCCAAGCTAAGTCCTATCCAGTCAAGCTCTTGAACACAGATGTCCTTCCATGCAAGTTCATCCTTTTAATTAGATTGTTTGGGGTTTTTTTTATATTTAGGTTTTTTAATTCTTTGTATATTCTGGATACTAACCCTCTGTCAGATAAAAAAAAAAAACATGATAAATATTTTTTCCCATTCTGTAGATTGTAGATTTACTTAAATGATGGTGCCCTTTGCTATAAAGAATCTTTTCATTTTTGCATTTCATGAGTTACTATTTGTCATTGTTGATCTTAATCCCTGCATTATCAGAGTTCTGTCCAGAAAGTCCTTTCCTGTGCTTATAGTTCCAGTGTATTCCTACTTTCTCTTCTAACAGATTCAGATTATCAGGTATTGATGTCCTTGATCCATTTAAAGCTAAGATTTGTGCAGGGTGAGAGATAGAGATCTAATTTTATGCTTCTGTATGTAGCAATCCAGTTTTAGATCAACATCATTTGTTGAATATGCTGTCTTTGTCCATGAGCATGGGAGGTCTTCCCATCTTCTGATATCTTCTCCAATTTCTTCAATGTCTTAAAGTTTTTATTATAGAAGTCCTTCACTTCCTTAGTTACATTTGTTACAAAATATTTTGTTATAAATATTTTCTGTGCCTTTGACTTGGGTTTCTTCTTCGACGCCTATTCATAGGCTTTGCTTTTTCATAGTGTCCCACAGGTCCTACATATTTTATTCCTGGGTTATTTTAGATTTGATATTTTCATTGGTTGAGTAATCTATTTCCTCAACCTTGTCTTGAGATCTGGTGTTTTCTGTTTTGTTTCATCCAATCCCTTTTTAATCCTTTTCTCTGAGTTTGGGGGTTGAGTTCTTGAATTTTTCATTTCAAGCTTTATTTCTGTTTGGCTTTTCTGTAGAGATCTATGTCTTTTGTATTTTTTATATGTTTTGTTTATTACTTTCATTTTATGTGTATAAGTGTATTGCCTGCATGTGTGGAAGTGCACCCATGTTGTGCAATGCCTGTGGAGGTCAGAAGAGGACATTGGATTCTCCTGGAACTGGAGTTACAGACAGTTGTTAGCTGCTATGTGGGTGCTGGAGGTTGAACCCAGGTCCTCTGCAAGAGTAGCTAGTGCTCTTAACAGCTAAGGCATCTCTCCATCCCTGAGTTCTTTATTCTTTTTTTTTTTTTTTTTATTTTTTTTTTTGGCTTTTTGAAGACGGGTCTCTATGTAGCCCCAGCTGTCCTGGAACTCACTCTGTAGACCAGGCTGGCCTTGAACTCACAAAGATCTGCCTGCCTCTGCCTCCTGAGTGCTAGGATTAAAGGTGTGCGCCACCACGCCCGGCTGAGATTCTATTTCTTTATTGAATTCTAATTTCATGTTTTAACTTGTAGTTTGTTCATTCAACTGCATTTTCAGTCTTCATCAGTCTTTTATTCATATCTTCTGGAGAAGACATATTATCTTGGTTATCGGAGTTGTTTGTGTTTTTGCGATGAGATCTAGTTATCTGGATTGATCAGTGATGGTGTTTCTCGATATGGGTAGATGATCTCCTCTTTGTTAAATGGTTGTTTGTATCTTTACTTTTTTCCCAACTTGTCAGGGTATGGCCCAGCTGAGTGGTGCCTGATGTTCAATCCTGGTCACAATGCTGTGTGAATGGGGTGTAAGAAGTGGTTCAGTTTAGAGATAGGCGCAACTTTTGAGTCTGAGGTTCCAGGACAGACTCCAGGCAGGATGTTACCAAGTCTTGCTTCCGGCTTAAGATGGAGGTTTGGTCTCCACTCTGAACCACAGCTTCTGTGTGCTGATCTGAGGAAATTCTTCCCAGAAGATTTCACCACAGCGATGCTGGTCTCTTGTTACTTACAGCTTATTTTTCAGGCCCAGCTAACTAGAATTGATTGTCCCAGTAAAATAAAGGTTTCACTTCAGGTTCTGGTCTCTTGTGCACAGCTGATTCTTCAGCCCCAGGCAACCAATACCCACAGATTCTCAATTCAAAAATATCATAAAAATAGCCCTGATAGTCTCTGCTTCCCTTCGAAGCTTCATAAGCCTGGCCTCCATCTTCTACAACTTTTTCAGCATAGCTGTTCCAAGTTCCACAGCCACAAACTCTAATCACTCAATGGCTTTTCCAGTCCAAAGTTCCAAACACTTCCACAGTCCTCCCCAAAACACCAAGGTCAGGTCGGTCACAGAAATAGCCCACTCTCTTGTACCAACTTCTGTTCCAATTTCTCTTCAATTGCTGTGACAAAACACTCTGACCAATACCAACTTGGGTAGGAAAGGGTTTATTTATCTTACAATTTCCAGGTCACATTTCATCACTGAGGGAGCCGAAGATAGGAACTCAGGGCAGGAACATGGAGGCAGGAGCTGAAGCCCCAGCCATGGAGGAAGGCTGCTTACTGGCTTGTGCCCCGGCCCATGCTCAACTGCTTTCTTATACAATACAAGCAGTGCCCAGGAGTGGCACCACCCACAGTGGGCTGGGCCCTCCCACATCGCTCAACAATCAAGAAAATCCCCTACAGACATGGCTACAGGCCAGTCCAGTCAAGGCAATTTCCTAGTTGAGACTCCCTCAAGTTGACACTAAAACTATGCAGCACAGTGAGGCTGGTTGTCCTAAATAAGTTGGCATCTTAAAGGACAAAGGAAAGCGAGAGTGTGGGAACCCAGGGCTGGGCACCAATAGATGTGTTTGCAGAGTTTAAAGGATGGTTATTTCATGCAGTCTTTAAATGTTAAGATTTTTTTTTTTCCGGTTCAGTGGGAATCAAATTTGAAAATTTAAAGCGTGGTAGTTCATCTAATTTATTCTACTGATGGCATGAAGGATAAATTGTAGAAAAGCAAGAAATAGGTATAAGAGGCTGCTGTGGTCCGGGGCTGAGATTAGAGTGGCTCTCAAGGTGAGGCAGAGACCCCACGCCTGGATGTAGTAGACAGAAATCTGCCTTGTCTTACTATTCCCCTGACCAGTACAGAGCAGTGCTGCAGTGCCACACAGGATGCACAGAGACCACATGCCTGGATGTGGTAGACAGAAATCTGCCTTGTCTCACTATTCCCCTGACCAGTGCAGAGCAGTGCTGCAGTGCTGCACAGGATGCACCTGATCCAAGAGAGCTGTGTGTACATCTGAGACAGCTGGGGGGGGGGAGGTTGTTAGAGGCTGACTCTTGCTTTATCACACTGTTTTAATTCACAATCAGGCAGGGCTCTGCGTTCCACACCACTGTTAAATACCCTGTGTAACAGAAGAAACAGAGCTAAAATAATAGACTTTGCTACGTGTTCTTCTGTAAATCTTTCTTGAGATGTTATGGGAAGCCACCGGGCTCTCTGGGAGAGTTATTAGATATGTGGACAGAAGTGAAAACTGCCAAGATTCTGTGTCTGACAATAAACCTCTCTCCAGAAAATTCTGGCCTGCCCTCCCTTCCTTCCTTTCACTTAGATCCTAGTAAGATTTTGTATGAACCATTGATAGACCCAGGGTTAATCTTTTCAGTTTTATAAGACCAGCCACACTTTAAGTTAAGACACTATTGGGAGGTAATTGCATTATAACAAGGCTACCTATTAGGGCTGGAGAGATGGCTCAGCAGTTAAGAACAACTAACTGCTCTTGCAGAGGAACCGGGTTCAATTCCCAGCACCCACAGGGCAGTTTAGAACCATCTTTAGTGCCAGGCATGGTGGCGCATGCCTTTAATCCCAGCGCTCCAGAGGCAGAGGCAGGCAGATCTCTGTGAGTCCAAGTCCAGCCTGGTCTACAGAGTGAGTTCCAGGCCATCTGGGACTAAAGGGAGAGACCCTGACTCAAAAAAATAATAATAATAATAATAACAAAAAAAAAGGCTAGCTATGTATAAGCAGAACTATATTCGCTTACTAAATAATATGTTCTTGTCTAAATAACAGATGGGAATAGCTGAAAGCTCAGTTTGGGAATCTGATAGACCTGTGGTCAAGAAATGGCTTTAACACTTACTGAGACTTAATGGGGAAGACTGATTTTCTTCATGTAGAAAGTGGAATCATTGTAATACCCTTCTTTTCTGCCTCTCTTTCCTCTTAGTACCTACCTTAGGAATCAAATACAATATTAAAATAAAGCACTTATACAGTTCCTAGTAAGCATTCATTAATTTGAAGATATTATTAATCTACACAAATGTGTATAGATGCGAGGCATGGGAGCTTGTGTTGGACGCCGTTTTTTAGGTTCTAGTTTTTTTTTCTAATAGGCCACTACATTAGATCTCCATTGCTGTGACAAATACCTAAAAGAAACCATTTAAACTTTTTATTTATTTTTGTATGTGTATGAATATACTGTCTGCAGGTAGGTTTGTACACCCGTGTCATGCAGTGCCATGGAGGTCAGAAGAGGGTGTCGGATTCCCCTGGAACTGGAGTTAAAGACGGTTCTCAGCCGCCATGGGGGTGCTGGGGATCAAACCCAGGTCCTCTGCAAGAGCAGTCGGTGCTCTTAACCACTAGGCCATCTCTCCAGCCCCCAAAAGAAAACATTTAAAAGGAGGAAGGATTAATTTTGGCTCATCGAAGTGAGGTCTAGATCAGGATGCACAGGTAGTGATTTGCAAACTCATCCACACTTAGGATTGGAAGTCCAGAGTGGAGAAATTCTAAGACCATTTATTTGAAGACAGCTGTATTTTGAGTCTCAACATCACCCAGAAGGGAAAGGCAGGAGCACTTGCTCCTTCATCTCAAGACAGAAGAGACTAGTTCTTTTTGTTTGTTTCTTTTGGTCTTTTTGAGACAGGGTCTCCCTATAGTCCCAGCTGGTCTGGAACTCACTCTGCAGACCAGACTGGCTTTGAACTCACAGAGATCTACCTGCCTCTGCCTCTGGATTGCTGGAAGTAAAGCTGTGTGCCACCATGCCCACCCAGAAGAGACTCCCCAAGAAGCTAATACAACTCAGGGGCTCAGTGTCCTGGGAGAACAGGTCAGGTCTGAGGGATAAAGCTAAAGTCCTCAGTGCATCACTCCAATGTATTGGTATTGGTCAGAGTGTTTCGTCACAGAGACTGAAGAGAAACTAGAATGCCCACTCTAGGGACTCCTCTTCATAATACTTTCATGTCCCCAATAGTGCCCTCTACTACCTAGCTTCAGTGATTGTTACCTTTATTCTTCCACTGGAATACGAGTTCTTTCTGGGTAGACTGCTGTATCCTCAGTGCCTGCCTACGAGAAGTACTTAATGAATGCATGAGTACTTGCCAATACTTCCTGGGCAAAGTCATTTCAGTCAGGCACTGGGTCACCTGCTTTGATTGCATCTCCAGGCCCATCTCCTGCTACTTCACTCCAGCCAGGATGCAGCTGGGAGGTGGTGTGATGTACTGCTGAGCGGTACACAGCAAAGGAGCCAAAACCTCAAAAAAGGGGTTTATGCCAAACACAATCCAAATTCCAAGATGGAAGATAATGAGAAAATAAAGGCATACGGTAGGAAAAAGGGAAGGGAGAGGTGCACCTGGAGCACAGGGAAGGAGAGAGGGGAGGGAGAGAGGTGCACCTGGGGCACAAGGAAGGAGAGAGGGGAGGGAGAGAGGCGCACCTGGAGCACAGGGAAGGAGAGAGGGGAGGGAGAGAGGTGCACCTGGTGTACCTGGTGTGTGTTGGCTGGGTGGCAATTATAAGAACATCAAAATAAGTAAAGGACCCGTCTCCAAGATGGATCAGAGAGCAAAAGATCTGCCTCCAGGATGGATCAGAGAGTAAAAGACCCACCTCCAGGACAGATCAGAGAGTAAAGGACCTGCCTCCAAGATGGATCAGAGAGGGAGAAAAAAAATCAATAGAATGAAGATAGATAGATAGATAGATAGATAGATAGATAGATAGATGATAGATAGATAGACAGATGATAGAGATAGATGATAGATAGATAGATAGATAGATAGATAGATAGATAGATAGATAGATAGATAGATAGACAGATGGCATAGACAGGTGGATCTCTGTGAGTTCAAGGCCAGCCTGGTCTACATATTGAGTTCTAGGCCAGCTGGGACTACAGGGAGATCCTGTCTCAAAAATACAAATAAATAAATATTTTTTCATCTTTTTGAGACAGGGTCTCCCTGTAGCTCTGGCTGTCCTGGAACTCACTATGTAGACCAGGCTGGCTTTGAACTCACAAAGACCCACCTGCCTCTGCCTCCCAAGTGCTAGGATTAAAGGCATGCACCACCACACCTGGCCTATAAATAATTTTTTCAAAAGTTGATCTTGGGCTGGAGGGTTACCACAGCCGTTAAAGGCCGAGGATAAGAACTGCAAAGTAAAAGTTGATCTTATGGAAATGGAGAGTGGAATGGTAGTGGGGGGGGTGGACAATGGGTTACTAAAGTGGAGTTCAATAGGAGCAGAAAGGTCTAGTGTGCTATTGCACAGTAGGATGACTGCTGTCCTACATAGATAGATGATAGATAGATAGATAGATAGATAGATAGATAGATAGATGATAGATAGATAGATAGATAGATGATAGATAGATAGATGATAGATAGATAGATGATAGATAGATGATAGATAGATAGATAGATGATAGATAGATAGATGATGATGATAGATAGATAGATAGATAGATAGATAGATATATGATAGATAGATAGATAGATAGATAGATAGATAGATAGATAGATGATAGAGATCTGTGTCCTGGGTTACCTCCAGAGAGATCTCATTACGGGAATCCTCTATAGGACTGATAGTGTTTGGTGGAGATTTCTTATTTTCTTTTCCTATGTTGTTGATTTTTATTTATGATTTTGGCATGTGGATTTGATTCCTTTTGTGATCTGACATGAAATTCAAGTGTTTTTTCTTTTGAAAAAAATTGTTTTAATTTTTAAAAAATTAAAAGAAAAAAAAGAATATCGAAATCAAGAGTTTAATTCTCAGAGTGGAGAGTTCTATTCAGAGGAAAATGAGAGTGAGATTCAGAGGGAACCTTTTACTTGACATGGGAAGTTATATGCAAGGTAGATATTAGTTGTAAGTGAGAATACTATAAGAAACTGATCATTTGCTGTGAATTTTTTAAGATTTATTGATTTTTAATTATGTGTCTGTATAGATAGATAGATAGATAGATAGATAGATAGATAGATAGATAGATAGATGGATACCCTCAGACTCCAGAGGCAGCAGATCCCCGGGAGCTAGAGTTACAGGTAGTTGTGAGCCTCCCAAACTGGGTGCTAGGAACCAAGCTTGGATCCTCTGAGAGAGCAGTACACTTTCTTAACACTGAGCCATTTCTGCTGTGGATATTTAAATAGCAATTTTACTTCTCTAACTAGATAATCAGTCCTTCCTTCCTTCCTTCTTTCCTTCCTCCCTTCTTGTAAACTTGTCCAAACTTTGAATATAGCATTCTTCAGGCAGTGGGAAATCAGTAAATGTTTACTGAGCAAACACATCCATGGGCAGCTTTAGGGGGGAGAAAAAAGGATGAGAGATAGACAGTAAAAGGCAAAGAAAAATTGGTACCTCCTTTTATAAAGTCAAGAATATGTCATTGGAGGTAGTCAAAGGACCCATCTATGCCAGGGTCAGGATCAGAACTAACATCATGCTGTAGCAACAGATGGAAAGAAGTGTGAAATCTTCCCTAATAAGGGTATATGGAAGCTCACAAACCCATCCATGCATGTACAGCAAAGGAGACCTGCCACAGGCTCTAACTGAAGCTACTGCCTGTTTTCAGGGAAAAGATAATTTTCAAGCACTAGAGCAGAAAACACTTCATGTAATGACCAGGTAAGAAGCACAATGATCCTCCATAGGCAGAGGCCTGGCTGTCAGGGTCAGCTCTAAGAGGAAGGTGAGACCGAAGATCAGCCAGAGGGAACCTGCCTATTTGAACACAGTCTGTGGAAATACATTCCCAGAGCATGACAACAGATGATGGCTAAGTGCCAGGGTACTACAGGCTGATCAGGACAGACTACCTGTCAATTCCTGCCTGCCCTGTCATAATGTCTAAGCAATGCTTTCCTTTGGGTACCTCAACAGCACTTGTCTCCCTGTAGATGGGCAGCAAAAGCAGCCTGCTGTGGTGTTGCATCCCTTTAATCCCAGCACTCAAGGAGGCATAGACAGGTGGATCTCTGTGAGTTCAAGGCCAGCCTGGTCTACATATCGAGTTCTAGGTCAGCTGGGACTACAGGGAGATCCTGTCTCAAAAATACAAATAAATCAGCACGCCTTTAATCTTAGCACTCGGGAGGCAGAAGCAGGTGGATCTTTGTGAGTTCAAGGCCAGCCTGGTCTATGGAGTGAGTTCCAGGCCAGCTGGAGCTACAGGGAGACCAAAATAATAAAATAATAATAATAATAATAATAATAATAATAATAATTTTTAAGTTGATCTTATGGAAATGGAGAGTGGAATGGTAGTGGGGGGGTGGACAATGGGTTACTAAGGTGGAGTTCAATAGGAGCAGAAAGGCCTAGAGTGCTATTGCACAGTAGGATGACTGCTGACAAATATGCAGCATACAGTCCAAAAGTCTAGAAGGATTTTACAAGTTTTCGACACAAACATAAATGTTCGAGAAGCTATGTTTAATCCAACCTCAATTCTAAACAATATACATGTGATGAAATATCATGTAGCAGTGCTCCATTTATATATCCAATTTCATGTTTTTAAGTAGCACTTAAAAACAAATTTAATTTTCCAGGAATGGTGGCTCATGCCTATAATCCTAACATTTGTGACCCAGAGGCAGAAGCAGATGGGTCACCATATGGTCAGGACAAACCTGGTCTACAAAGCAAGTTCAAAGCCAGTCAGAGCTACACAGACCCTGTCTCAAAAAATAAATGAATGAGTACATAAATTTAAAGTCAAGTGTGGTGGTACCTACCTGTAATCTCAGCACTCAGGAAGCTGAAGAGGAAAGTCATGAGGACAAGGCTAGCCTGAGCTACATACTGAGTTTCAGGCTAGCCTGAGCTACATAATAAGCCTGTACCTAAAAAATCCTAAATAAGCAGGCTTTCCTACCCCAAACCCAGATTCAGACATTTGCAACCAGCCCTAGAGAGCTGGTAGGCAGACCCCACAAGGTCCGGCGGTTCTGTGGGTGCCACTTTCTTTTTTTTGCATAATAAATCTTTTTAATGAGAAAACTACAAAGTATATTGTGTATATAAATATGTAATTTATGTAAATCAGTGCAATATATACATTAAATATATAATATATACAAGTATAAATGTGTGTATAGTCATATTTTAAGAGATATGAAATGAATAAGGTTATTAATGTTTTAAGTCTTTTTAAAGTATTCCCCCATAAAAGTTCTTCTTTACAAATGTGGCACTGGTTCCAGAATCCTCTTAAAACTAAGAATCTTTTGATAACTTTATATAACAGGATATAATCTGTCTTCTGCATCCTTTAATGCTACAACCAAAAATTTAAACATTGTACACCTTAGAAACTTTCCACTTTTAAGCTTTTTTTACATTGTCCTGACATTGAACTATTCCTTATTTGACATATGCAAGTTTCAAGCGGTTTGATGATTCAAATATGACATTTGACAAGTAGGCAGACCAAGATGGTGAAGACCTAGTTGACACCTGTGGTTTTCTGTACACCAAGACAGGTGAATGGAAAAAAGGGAACTGTGAAGTATCTTCTGTGGAAGGAACACTCTGTAAAGCAGCTAGTAAGTACTACATAACAAGCCTGTACCTAAAAAATCCTAAATAAGTAGGCTTCCCTACCCCAGACCCAGATTCAGACATTTGCAACCAGCCCTAGAGAGCCAGTAGGCAGACCCCACAAGGTCTGGCGGTTCTGTGGGTGCCACTTTCTAAGTGAGTGCATTAGGCTAACCTCTGCTTGGTGGTGAGAGTCCCAAATTGCACTGTGGCTGTCGTATTCCAGACTCCCTAACCTCTAACTCAGGAACACCTGGGCCCCTCCCTTGGCTTCGCATGGTGTGGAGCCCCGTGTGTACAAACCTGCCTGATTGAGACTTGTCTTGGCCTCTGGAGAAGCTCTTGACTAGCTAGGCAAGAATTAGCTTGGTCTTCCAAGGCTGCCCACTATCTCCACACCTTTCCAATATAGTGCTTGAAACTCTTGCTAAAGCAATAAGACAAGAGAAGGAAATTAAAGGAGCACTAATTGGAAAAGAAGAGGTTAAACTAGCCCTTTTTGAAGATGATATGGTATTATACCTGAGGAATACCAAGAACTCCACCAGAAAATTCCTAGGAACGATTAACAGTTTCAGTAAAGTGGCAGGTTACAAAATTAATTTACAAAGGCCCAGTGTGGTGGTACATGCCTTTAATCCCAGCACATGGGAGGCAGAGGCAGGCGGATCTCTGTGAGTTCAGGGCCAGCTTGGTCTACATAGTGACCTCCAGGCTAGCTGGGACTAAAGGGAGACCCTGTCTCAAAAATACAAAAAAATACAAAAAAAAAAAAAAAAATCAGTGCTTTCCCGGCAGCTGGCAAGATGGCGGAAGTAGAGCAGAAGAAGAAGCAGACCTTCTACAAGTTCACTTATTGCAGAGTAGACCTGGAACAGCTGCTGTACAGTGCCCGGCAGTGGGGCCTCAACCGTGGCCTGCGGAGGAAACAGTATTCCCTGCTCAAGTGCCTGCGCAAGGCCAAGAAGAAGGCTCCACCCATGGAGAAGCTGGAGGTGGCGAACTTTCGGGACATGATCATCCTGCCTAAGATGGTGGGCAGCATGGCGGGTGTGTACAATGGCAAGACCTTCAACCAGGTGGAGATCAAGCCTGAGCTAGTCAGCCACTACCTGGGCGAGTTCTCCATCACCTACAAGCCAGTGAAGCACTGCTGGCCTGGCATCGGGGTCACCCACTCCTCCAGATTCATCCCCCTCAAGGAGACAATACTCTCCACTCCCAAAACAAAAAATTCAATGTCGTTGGTAATTAATGAAATGCAAATTAAAACCACTTTAAAATTTCATCTTACCCCTTTAAGACTGGCTATGATCAAGAAAATAAATGATACCAAATGCTGGAGAGGTTATGAAGAAAGGAGAACACTCATTCACTGCTGGTGGGATTGCAAACTTGTGCAACCCCTATGGAAAGCATGTGGAGAGCTCTTTTTTATATATTTTTAATTTTTTTTCATATGTGTATGAATGTATTGTCTGCATGTAGGTTGGTGCACCCGTGTCGTGCAATGCTGCGGAGGTCAGAAGAGGTTGTTGGATTCCCCTGCAACTGGAGTTAAAGACAGTTTTCAGCCACCATGTGGGTGCTGGGGATCGAACCTGGGTCCTCTACAAGAGCAGTCGGTGCTCTTAATCACTAGGCCATCTCTCCAGCCCCATGGCTAAAAGGCTAAAGTGAACCCACCATTTGACCCAGTAATACCACTCCTGGGTCTAATACCCAAGGATTCATCCTATTGTAGACATACATGCACATCCATGTTTATTGCTGCTCTTCACAATAGCCAAGGGTTGGAAGCAACTTAAATGTCCCCTGCTGAGTGGATAATGAACATGTGGTATATTTACACAATGGAGTTCTATGCAGCAGTAAAGAAAGACAATATTATGAAATTTGCAGAAATGGATAGAACTAGAAGCTGTTGTGCTAAGTGAAGTTAACACAGACTCAGAAAAACAAATGACGTATGTCGTCTCTCATTTGTGGATCCTAGCACCAAATCCATATTTATGAGTATACACCATGATGAAACTGCAGGAACCAGGTAAATGAAAAGGAACCAGGAAGGGAAAGGGAAAGAGGGAACCTTAGACAGAAGGCGAGTAGGTGACAGATGTTACTAAGGGAGGAATGGATAAACTCAGGGTATCGAAATAGGAGGGGAGTGGAAGGGTTATAGAAGGAAAGAGGGGAACAGAAAGAGGGAAAAGGAGCCCAAGAAAAGTGGGGCCATAGGAGTCTGGCAGTATCAAGGGAGAAATGGGGACACTTTAAATGGAGAAGACATGGAGGGAGGGCTGGACAGGTAAAGGGAGAGAGGAGAGATAACTAGTGCCTTGTTAGGGTAAAAAAAAAAAAACCTGAGAGAATCATATTAGTCTAATACACACAAAATACCTCTACATGAATCCACATGGAAAGATGAAGACTGCATATCAAGAAACAGGAGAAAGCTTCCTTTGAGTTATTGGCCAAGGTAGTCCAAGAGACTCCCCAAATTACACAGCCTATTGCCACAGCCTTTGATTGCCTCCGGGAACCTGAAGGTAAGACCCTATTGCCGAAGACAGGACATACTTCAGAGACCAGATCTGGAGCAATGGAGCTGGATCTGACCTGGAAGCCACCACCCTGAAGGCTGGCTCTCATAGCTGTGGAGAGCACCATGCAAGCCACTAAGGGAGAACATCAACCGACGGTCTAACATCAGCCTCAAGACCAAATATCCATGTGGATGACCAGCAGAGCATGTGACATCAGTGCAAAAGTGACACTTCTATCTTGGAGGAGACCAATGGCTGACGAATTGGACCTAAAGCCCACTCAGTGGAAGGAAACTCGTGTGGTAATGTTAACATAGCCAGATGTACACATCCAGAGAGGTCATAGATCTTAGACAGTTCCACAAGGTATACACAGCTCTAGGCTAAGGTAACATTTTACTAACTCCAGAAAAAAGTATCCTTCTATTTACAGACACCACTCAGAAAAGAAGCTTCTTTTGCTCCAGATGAGACTAGTACAGAGTCCCACAACTGGATACACACAGACATGGTCTGTGAATGGCTCATGCCTAGGTGACACATCTACAATGCAACCTCTACACACAAGACCCAAGCATCACAGAGCAAGAACCAGAGAAGGCATTAACTACCTCTTAACTCTCGTTAAGGAAGCTCCTCCATGCAACAGGAGACCAGGAACCTAAAAGGGCCTGAGTAGCCAAACTGTGAAGATTGGGAGACTACAGAGTGTGGTTCCACATACAGGCTGTCATGGGAACATTGCAGAAGAGGGGGCGGGAAGATTGTAAGACCCAGGGAGGTGATGCAAGAGCAAATGGAAATGAATCCTAGGACTCAGTTCATACAAACCATTGGTATCAGCATGCACAAGACCCGTGCAAGTTCAGCTGGACAAAAGCCTCCACGGAACTGCAGAAATGGGTAGCAGAGCCCAACCTTGGCTGAGAATATTGGCAGCAGATGGTGATGGGTGAAGAAGACATGGCCTTCTTTAGAAAAGAGACATCGGATAGGCTGACTAGAGCTCAGGGGAGGAGGTGGCACTGAGGAGTGAGTGAGCACAATAGACTCTAACAAGAATGACAGAATGTGTGAACTCCAGGAAGGGGGAGAGTGTCCAAAGGAGGGTGCCAAAGAAAAAATGGGTATAATGATTAAGACTGACTGAAAAATTATGTATGAAACACATAAAAATTTCAATAAAAATCCTAAGTAAATATAACTTTAATGCTTTGATTTCTTCATGCAACTTATCACTGGCCCTGAAATGATCTTTTTTTTTTTATTTTTTTTTTTTTGGTCTTTTTCGGGACAGGGTCTCCCTGTAGCCCCAGCTGTCCTGGAACTCACTCTGTAGACTAGGCTGGCCTTGAACTCACAAAGATCCACCTGCCTCTGCCTCTGCCTCCCAAGTGCTAGGATCAAAGGCGTGCGCCACCACACCCGGCCTCATCTCATTTTTTATCTGTCTTCCCAGATACATGCTACAGTCTAAGCCCCATGGGAGGGAAAATACTGCCCATTTACTTCCGGTGTACCCCAGAGCTAGAATAATTGTGGCAGAAGCTCGACATACATTTGGTGATGAATGACTAGTTCTCACACCGTGCAGTTTTTATCTGACTTTGCTGTGCTGTTTCTTACATTTTTTAAAGTGAGGTTTGTTTCCTAACAGCAGTATCTGGAAAACAGGCCAGGTGTTGTTCGGGTTACTCCTGGCCTCAGCATATCCAGAAATGAAAATTACCCGCAGTACTCTACAAACTTTCTACAAAATGAAACTTTGTGCAAGGCACTTAAACAGTGTTGACAGAGACACTGTAGTATTACAGGGATATGCTTACTCTAATATACGAAAATGAGGAACATATAACTATGTATTACATTATGATCACAAACCCTTTTTTTTAATGCTTAGAAAAGAGCTTGTGAAATCAAAATGCTCACAGGATTGTCTTTGGGTGATCCATTTGAAGGGCATTTTCTTCTTTCTTCCTCCCCCGCCCCACAGAGTCTAGTTTTCTACAATGAACATGAGTAAGAAAAGCATGACAGTATATTAACATAAAAAGGCTAATGTTCCATTGGAAGAGGAGCCTGTGGAATAGAGACTTTTTTGCAGCCATCTTGGAATATTCAACCCCCCACATTTTGGATCCTTCTTGGGAGGAACATTTGGTAATCTGGCTCTGACTAGTTTAGAATCTCCAGCAAGCCAAATGGTGCTCACTCACCATGCTTGGAACAAGCATTTGCTTGGTCCAGCTCAGCTTACAGATTCCCGGTGGCACCAGAATTCACATGGTCCAAGTTCAGCACTATTCTTTCTCCATCTTCCCTTGCCCACTCCAAAACGTATGGTAGCATAACACTAGTAATTTCACTGACAGTGTCTTCTTTTTTGCTTGTTTTGGTTCGGGGTTTTGCTCATTTGTTGTCATTTTTAAGACTTATTTTAATCTTTTTTTTTTTTTTTTTTTTTTGGTCTTTTCGAGACAGGGTCTCCCTGTAGTCCCAGCTGTCCTGGAACTCACTCTGTAGACCAGGCTGGCCTTGAACTCACAAAGATCTGCCTGCCTCTGCCTCCCAAGTGCTAGGATTAAAGGCGTGCGCCACCACGCCCGGCGACTTATTTTAATCTTATGGGTATGAATGTTTTGCCTGCACACATGTGCACCATGTACATGCAATGCTGACCAAGGCCAGAAGAGGGTGTTGCATCCCCTGGAACTAGAATTACAGTTGTGAGCTGCCGTGTGGATAATGGAAAATTAACTCAGATGCTTTGCAAAAGCAGCAAGCACTCTTAATTGCTGAGCCATCTCTCCAGCTTTCTGTTCATTTTTTGAGACAGGATCTTGCCATGTAGCTCAGGCTATCCTCAAACTTGCAATCCTGCCTTCAAATTGCTGAGATTATAGGCATGCATCGTCACAACTCAGTCACATACTCTTGAAAATATTCTACCTTGACAACCCTGGCTCAAGAAAGAACAGAGAAATACGAAATGCAATAGTATTAGATATGCCTAATTAAATTGTTTGTTTTGTTTTGGTCTTTTTGAGACAAGGCCTCCCTTTTGTAGCCACAGCTGGCCTGGAATTCACTATATAGACCAGGCTGGCCTTGAACTCATAGAGATCTGCCAGCCTCTGCCTCTCAATTGCTGGGACTAAAGGCGTGCACCACCATGCCTGGCTCTAATTAAATTTTAAAGCTAGTCAGTGACTGTGCACTCTTGATTTGTTCATGTCACCATTATACAATGGACAATAAACGTCCTCAATGCCAGTCAGTCTCTTTCCAGGAGCTCTCAGTTTTAAGTACCAGATAGAAAAAAGAAATTCTGTATAAATTTCTGTTTTAAGAAACATTATGGCACCCTCTGCTGTTAGGAAACAAAACTTAAGGTGCCCTGAGTTAATTTGTTTCTACAAATCTCTTCAGCATCTTTGTACCAGGGCTGATGATTGTCTTACTGGTTATAAAACCATAATTTAGAGAGGGGAGGGAAGGGCTTAGTGCAAACAAGATTCAATGTTAAAAAGAATAGAAATTCAGTCAGCTTATGTTGTTGAATACATGAGAAAGGAGTGGGAAAGCTAAGCAGAGAAACTCTAGAGAAAGCAGATATCAAACATCAAAATATAGCTATACTTGTCTAAGCTCTTTGCATGAGTAAAATTAATCTTTACAACCTATGAAACAGAGAAAGCTTAATATAGTGCCCAAGGTCACAAAGCAGAGCCAAGTCCCAACCCTAGCTCACTGTCTTGAGAGCATACTTTAGCCACTTCTGTTCTACTTCATAATAGCTATGACTAGTGAAGGTAGGTCAAACTTCCTTAAACATATTGATATTTATTATTAGTTATTATTGCTCTTATCTAAAAGAAAACTGATTGCCTGGATTTTTTTTTTTTTTTTTTTTTTCTTCATCCTAAGCAAAGAAATTAAGAAACAATTCAGGTCTCTGTCCATAATTGAGTCAGTCTGAAGTTTAAGATTCTTTTGCCTTCTAAATTTAGGGACAAATTTATTCTTTTGTGAAATCAAAATTCATTAAAATAACCTCAAAAGTAACACCCTTCATCACAGCCTCACTAAAATTGGCCAATTTCTTTTACAGAAGATTGGTTCCTCCTACAGAAGGCAGCCTATCAATTCACTGTCCTACCAGCCAGTCAGCTGACCAGACACTCAGAATGTTCCACACACAAAGATTAGTTCACCAGAAGCGTAGCACCTGTAGCAGAAAGATGAAGTTGAGAGGCCTTTCTTCATAAGGGACCTTTCCTCCTCCATGGAAAGAGCTGGGCCAGGATAAGAGGGGATTGAACTCTAGGCTGCAGGCTATACGGAGTAGGCCAAAACTCTTCCCATGATGCTAGAAGAGACTCCTGTTCTCTGTGTCTCTGTAGACAAGACCCAATCCTCTCAGAGTTACTTACCCCTCAGCAAACTCCCAAGTTATCCTTGCTCAGACTCCAAGTGATAACAGTAGTACCTAGATTCTGTTCCAAATAGCGACTTGGAGAAATCAGTATAGTTCCACTAGGAACACAGGAGCTACCTCAATGCTGCAGACAGAAAGGTTGAGGCGTGAGCCTTCATACCTATGAGGACCCAGTATACACCAGGCAGTCCCCAGTGCTTCCCACTTTTCTATTTAAATCTCACCAGGGGCCAGAGAGATGGCTCAGCGGTTAAGAGCACTCACGGGGCTGGAAAGATGACCTAGCGGTTAAGAGTGCCAACCACAGGGTTAATCTAAGCACCTTCTACCCTAGACTATGCCAAGAAAATAGAAGAGCTGTGTCTGGGTTTTAGAATGTTATTCTTTATGTTCTTGCTTCAGCCAGAAAAACAGAAAATCCTGTCCCCATTTTAGCACTCTTGAGAATAAACTTTTCATCCTTCATGGCCCCTCCACTCATCCCACTATGTGGGTGTATCTGATCTGAGCTTAGGTGTGTGTGTGTGTGACATTCCAGCCAGCGTTTTCCGGAGGCATAAATAAGGGTCACAGGACCTCTTTGTTTACACCCATGAATTGGGATGACGTGATGATACAGGGTCTGGGATTGGAGGTGATGTCACACTGCCTATATAATGACATGTTGCATTTGAGTAAAATGTCATTTTGTACTTTGACATTGAACTGTTACGTGTTCTCGGGCTGTGCTTTCTCGAACGTGGCCTGTTCCACCATAGAACTGACCACTCTATCAGAGGAAGAAGTTAGTTGATTGGTGAATGTTCTAGTTTGCTTTCAATCACTGTGACAAACCACTTTGACCAATACCAAAATGGGGAGGAAAGGGTTTATTTGTCTTATATCTCCCAGGTCATAGTTCATCAGTTAGGGAACCCAAGGTAGGAACTCAGAGCAGGAACCTGGAGGCCATGGAGTAATGCTATTTACTGGCTTGCTCCCCTGGCCTATGCTCCAACTGCTTTCTTATAAAATACAGAACAACCTGCCCAGGGGTGGCACTGACCACAGTGGGCCTCCCACATCACTCAACAATCAAGAAAATGCCCCAGAGATATGGCTAAAAAATTGTCTGTAAAACAATGTTTCAATATAATTTTATTAGCAGTTCATTACATCAAAATTCATTTATAAGATCCAAAGGACTGTCTTAGAAAATTCAAAATTAGATTTTAACAGTAAGGTAGAACTTAGAAATTATAGTACAGTCCTTAAAATAAAAGACTATTTAGAATTAAATGTAGTTCTATCAAGAACTAGAAATGAACTCTGCGTGCATAGTGTCATTTAAAGTTCCATGAATATATAAAATATTTCTAGGAATATGACTATAGCAGGGGTCAGTATCATTGGCTTCAAAACTTGACACTAAAGAAATATCCAATCAACATAAGTGTAGAGGCTTTCATCCAGTATAGAGCAAAAGACCCTGAATCCTTAGGGACTTACAATTTTATGCTGTGACACTAGTATAAAACACAACTCTAATGCATAGATTTAAGACACATTATGACAACAGGATACTTTTACAAAGAGCTTTATCTATATCACAAAACACTGAGTTTTCCAGTGAAGCACAAGCTGGTCATTGCTGATCCAGGGAAACTCTACGACCTCCGGCTTGAGCAGTGTTGTAGGATTCACAGATCTTACATTTCATGCCTAAAATATGAAATTGGACTGTGGATCGTCCATTACAGTCATTGCAGAGAATCTAAAAAGGAAAGAGATGAATTCAAGGTAAATATTTTTGTTAGTCTTTTTGAGACAGGGTCTCTCTGTAGCCCCCAGATGGCCTAGAACTCACTATGTAGACCAGAATGGCCTTGAATTCAAAGAGATCCTCCTGCCTGCCTCTGCCTCCCAAATGCTGAGATTAACAGTCATATGAAAGGTGTCAAAATGTACACATATCTCAATATTAAAGTACAAATGGATTTTCTCCACTGAAAATTTAAAAGGATATTAAGATAGCTTTGAATTTAGAAAACAAAAATTTGAGCAAAGAAAGCTTATCTTAAAATAGTTCCTAATAGTATAACTAATACAAGTAAGAAAATCAACCTGGGTATAATCAGATCTAATACTTAAAACAGGTAAACAATACTTAAAATTCACAGTAGTACACATGATGATTTACCATTTTTCACTGGCACTCAATTTATCTTAGATGACAAAACTGAAGTTTTTACACATTTTTTGCTTTCTGTAGATTTTTGCTTAATTTTTATATTTAATATGCTCAGGAATGAATTAAGAAACAAAAAAGGGCATCCTAAATTGAGTAAAGGAAGATAGGCTCATGTTTATCCATAAAATGATAAGAAGGAATCAATCTCCTCTGGTGTTAAGATCAATCCTGAGCCGGGCGTGGTGGTGTACACCTTTAATCCCACCACCTGGGAGGCAGAGGCAGGAGGATTTCTGTGAGTTCAAGGCCAGCCTGGTCTACATAGTGAGTTCCAGGACAGCTGGGGCTACAGAGAGACCCTATCTCAAAAAGACCAAAAAAAGATCAATCCTGAAAATTTAAGGTGTTAATCTGAAAACAGATCAATATATAATTATGCAGAAGGCTTAGCTCTAGAATAGTTACACCATCAGAAGCAAAAATATCCCCATTTCCTCTAAAGATAATTTGGAAAACTACTCTTTTAAAAAAATACCTTAAGGGGGCTGGAGAGATAGCCTAGCAGTTAAGAGCACCGACTGCTCTTGCAGAGGACCCAGGTTCGATCCCCAGCACCCACATGGCGGCTAAGAACCATCTGAAACTCCAATTCCAGGAGAACTCCAGTTCCAGGGGGAATCTGAGACCCTCTGCGGCATTGCACAAGGGTGCACAGACCTACATGCAGACAGTACATTCATACACATACAAAAATAAATAAAATTAAAAAAAAAAATACCTTAAGGCAGGCAGATCTCTGTGAGTTCAAGGCCAGCCTGGTGGGCTTTAGGAACATGCCTCCACCTCTACAAGGCTGAGGCTACAAGCATGTCCCACCATACCTGGCTTTTTATGTGGGTTCTGGAGATCCAAACTCGAGTTTTTGTGTTTGGGTGGCAGGCACTTTACCAAATGCATTATCTTGCCAGCCCAGGGCATAGGGCTTCTTCATAGATGACAGAAATGTTTGTAGAACTAAAAGGTACTTAACTATATACTTTAAGGAATGAGCTCCAATGTATGTGAAGTATATCTTAATAAAATTAGTTTTTCAAAATAATCATCCATATAAACAGAGTAAACTTTAGCCTCTAATAAAACATAATTATCATGTAGTATCCAAAAGTAATCCTCCATTGTCCTTAGTAACAATTCAATTAACCACATTAATTATGGAACTTTCCAAGGTGAATAAGCCAGAATTTATCCATTTGCTTGCTTGTTTACTTGTTTGTTTGTTTTTCAGTCCTGGGATCAAAGCCAGGACCTTACATGTTAACTACTACTGAGCTATCTATATATATAGCCCCCAAATAATTTCTATTTGGCTTTATTTCACCCTGTGTTCAGAAGTATTAAAGACATTCAGAAAATGTATATGTCCAAAAGTTATTCAAGAATCAAAAAGCTATTTAGCCTTCTGATTCTGATTTAAACTCAGTGCTCTACTGGTACTAGACTAGCACGTCTCACATCATCTTGCAAAATAATTGAGACCATATAAAGCAAGTTTAAGACAAAATTAAAAGACAGTAAACATTAAAAAACAAAAGGTAAGCTGTTTGTGGTAGCAAAAGCCTTTGCTCCCAGCACAAGAGACAGAGACTGATGGATCTCTCTAAAATAGAGGCAGGCCTAGCCAGGTCTACACAGTGAGTCAGGAAAGCCAGGGTTACACTGTAAGACCCCAACTCAAAAACAAAAATACAAAAGCAGAAAAATCAGACTTCAAAAATCAGCAAATAAGCCAACCATGGTGGAGCACACCTTTAATCCCAGCACTCAGGAGGCAGAGGCAGGTGGATCTCTGTGAGTTCAAGTCCAGCCTGGTCTACATAGTGAGTTCTAGGCCAGCTGGGGCTACAGGGAGACCCTGTCTCAAACAAAACAAACAAAAAAAGAATCACCAAATCTATTCTCCTGAAATAAAATTTAAAAGACTTATAAATGAAAATAAACACAACTAAAATAAAATAGCAGTCAACCACTTATGTTACTGACTCTACAACCAATTGGTAAAAACTTCAGAATAGCCCAGCATGGTGGCACACGCCTTTAATCTCAGCACTTGGGAGGCAGAAGCAGGCAGATCTCTGTGACCAGGCCAGCCTGGTCTATAGAGGGAGTCCCAGGCCAGCTGGGGCAATAGGGAGACCCTGTCTCAAAAAGACAAAAAAAAATAAAAATAAAAAATCACTTCAGAATAAAGTTTTTGCCTGCCATCTAGTGTTCAGAAGAACTGCACAAAGCACAAACATATTCTTGGAATTTTTTCCCCCTCCCCTTGGTCTGAACTAAATAAAACAAATTTTTTTAATTGTTTGACCTCCACTTTAATCAATTACAATGGTACTTAGGTCAAATCAGTACTTTTTAGACAAATTTAAGGAAAAGTGCAAAAATAAAAAACAGTATCGACAAGAAATCTATGAGGTTTTAAGTACTAATTCTACTCACATCGACAGTCACATTCTGGTATTCTGATGGCATGGGAGTCTGTGCTACCTCGTTATCCAGCTGTCTCCAGTACCGAGTCATATCTAAAGCAGAGTGCATACACAATGGACATCTATAGCCTCTGAAAGAGATGTAAATGGGAAATAGATCAACTTGGATGTACAAGAAGATAAAAGCTCACTGGCACATAAACCACCCAAATGGGGTATATAATATTCTGCAGTTCAAGATAATCTCTTAGGAACATAAGCATCTATATACCATATTATACTTATATATTTATATTAAATTCTGCATCTTATGATATTTTTAATTAAGTTGTATTTTAGGTGTATGAAGTGTTTTTCCTCCAATGCCTGTGGAAGCCAGAAGAGGGCATCAAATCCCCTGAAAGCAAAGTTAACAGTTGTTATCTACCATGTAGGTACTGGGACCAAACCTAGGTCCTCTGCAAAGACAGCCAAGTGCTCTTAACTGCTGAGCCACCTCTCCAGTCCCTGAATTCTCTAAAATGGAGAACTAGACTAGTCGATATTCTTTGTAGAACTACTTCATTCCTAAAAAATACCAATTAAACGATCCCTTAGCTAAATGTCAATGTATTAATGCATCAACACAGATAGATATTCCTTCAAAATTATTCAGAACATATTATTTCCTTTCTAAACTGTTTTCAAAAGTTCCTGTCTAGTTTAATTTGTATGACCAAAACACATTTCTCCTCTTTTCTATTTCTCATCTTATTTTAGTTCCAATTCTATTCAGAGTTTACCCATTTACCAGCTAGATCAATATATTGAGCTAGTAAAATTTGGGGCACTATTTCTCAGTGCTTTTACAACAGCATGGTTGCCTCTGATGGCTACTATGATCCCTAGTAAATATGGCTAGAAAACAAGACGTTCTGCCTCAAGCTGTGGGAAGACAGACATGGTAAGAACATGGGGACAAAAATGCAGTCCTGTCCCCCAAGATACCTTGGCCAGTTAAAAACTAGTCCTCTACTCATCTCAAGACACATATCTGCCATGCCTAATACAGTGCACAGAGCAGTCATGTTTGCCCATCTCCCTACCACCCTCCCCACAAAAAAGAGACATTGTAAAATTCATTTTTTTAAATCCCAAACACTCACTCTTTCAACATTTCTTCATAACACGTTCTGAAAGAAAATATAACATTATTTCAGTAAAGGAAAAACAATCTTCGCTATTTGCAAATACCTTTGAGAAACAAGTTCTTACCTATGTAAAAGATGCCCACATGGCAAGACATGAGCAACAACACGGGATGTGTGAATGTCCTAAAAAGAAGAAAAAAGTTAACTGGTTAATGCTTGTAGAAACACAATATAAACATCTAAGTATTTTAAATTCAAGAAGGGAGATTTCCAAAATGAAAAATATAGCACCCTTACCTCCAAGCATATTGGACAATTCTGCCGGGAAACATTTTCAATACACTGTTTGAAGGAGATCTCACATTAACAAAAGCATCAATAAAAATGTCAAAACATTAATGATTAAAAAACAACAATTAAATCAACTGCCTAGAGGGGCTAGCAAGGTGGCTCAAGCCTGGGCTCTGGGCTTAATCCCCAGGACCCACACAGCAGGAGAGAACCAACTCCCACAAGCTATCCCCTCACTTCCTTCCACACATATTCTGTAGCAGAGGCACACCTACATACACAAAAAGTAAATTACAATTGATAAAAAAAAAAAACACCACATGCTAATAATACACATGGCTTATATGATAGAAAATGCTAGGAAATGGTTTAACAGTTCTTTCATTTTCACAACTTCAGGCTTGACATTATCTCCCTATATCTGTTACTGATTACAAAATGATCAATAAATCTTAACTATTCAAATTATCTTTTTTTTTTTTTTTTTTTTTTTTTTTTTTTTTTTTTTTTTTGTCTTTTTGAGACAGGGTTCCGTTTAACCCCAACTGTCCTGAACTATGTAGACCAGGCTGGCCTTGAACTCACAGAGATCGCCCGCCCCTGCTTCCTGGGTGCTCGCGATAAAAGGCATGCCCACCACCCAGCCAAACTATCTTCTTTTTACAGATATAAGATTTGGGGTCGTTCTGTCTTATATGTGTTTTATGGCAAAGCCACTGCACTAAATTAGCGCCAAATTAATTAGTAACACATTAATTAAAACACAAAAAGCACTCATATTGGGATTTACTAATGCACATTGGTTAGCTAATTTTTACAACTTTAGATGAATAGGTATAATTACTTCCTCTTACACATGAAATTTGAAGCTAGAGAACTTGGATACATCAGTAAAAATGGAATTAATAAATTAAAGAGTCCTAGCACACTGACTCCAGAGCTTAAGTTCTTAGCATGGCAAAACAATCTCTGTTTAGATACAGGGAGATAAGGAAAGTACCACAGGGAGTTACAGGGAAAGTACCATGCCATGGTGTTCCCTGGTTTTTAATGGACACACTTGTTAGAGCCTGACTCCTTACTAATATATAAAACAATAAATAATAATAATAAAAAAAAAAAAAAAAAAATAAAAAAAAAAAAAAAATTAAGAAAAAAAAACCCTCAAAAAATAATCCATTTAAAAATTGAATTTCAGGGGTTGGAGAGATGGCACTCCCAACCTATTTTATTTTGTTGAGCAATACACTCATACCATAAAATAAAAATAAATGGAGCTACGTAGAGGATGGCTGAGCAGTTTAAGAGCCACCACTGCCCTTGCAGAGGACCCGATTCAATTCCCAGCAGCCATCATGTGGCAGCTAAACCAGCCATAAACTCCAGTTCCAGGGAAATCTGACCACCTCTTCAGACCTCTAAAGGCATTACATGACACCACTACACTTACAAACATGCTGGCAATACAGTCATACACATAAAATAAAATTTTAAATATTCTTAAATATATATATATATATATATATATATGTAAATATAGTATTAGATAGGATCATATAATATATGTGATCTTTTTGAGATAGGATCTCCTTAAAGCCCCAGCTGGGCTGGAACTTAACTATGTAGACCAGGCTGGTCCTGAACACTCAGAGATCCACCTGCCTCTCCCCACCCCTCCAAATGCAGGGATTAAAGGCATGCACCACCACACCCAGCTCAAATAATAAATATTTTTAAAAATTGTAATTGTGGGGCTAGAAAGATTACTCAGTGGTCAAGAGCACTAACTGCTCTTACAGAGGACCTGGGTTCAATTCCCAGCACCCACAAAGCAGCCAACAACCATCTATAACTCTAGTTTCAGGGGATCAGTGCTGCCTTCTGACCTCCCCAGGCACTGTACAACACAGGTGGCAATACGCTCATACACATAAAATTTTAAAAAATTAAGTAAAATCTAAATTATAATCCTAGCTCTGCCATTTATGAATTCTTAACTTTAGAAAGACCACCAATTCTTTAGTCCTATTTTCACTATTTATAAAATAAAGCTAATACATATTAATTTGGTTTTCAAGTACACTCCATATACACAAAACCCACATACCTTAACATCTGTGTAATTACAGTATTTCTGGCAATCAATGCCATTGCTGAGTGGATGAAATGCAAATGATGTGAGGATGCAATGAATTTGGCTGTGTGTGTATATACATGTGCATTTATACACATACATAGATTCTATCTATGCTCTGAAAACCAGAACAGAACCAGAGAAAACAATCCATGAGGCTACTGGCTCCAGGCTATCTTCACTAGTCTGTTTTTTTCTTTAATTAGTTAATTTGAGATAAGGTCTTACTACTTAATTCAGGTTAACCTTGAACGTCTAACCCTACTGCCTGAGCCTGCCAAGTGCTCAAATTGCAGGCATGTGCCACCACCGCCAGCTAGCTTACCTTGCTATCAAGCCCAACCTACATTTTTAAAGTTAGATTATATCTTAACAAATTCACAATCTACTAATCGAGTTCCTTAAACTAAAACTGAAAATTTTAGGAGTTATCTTTACTAAGCTTCATTCTTTTTTAAAAAAATTCTGGGTTATCGTTTCCTAAATGTTCAGTATCCATCTTAATTTTCATCACTGCTGTACTATTTTAGAGCAAATCCCATCTAATACTATATTTCTACCAGAATCTTTTTACCTTCGTTATCTTCAACTGGACCCAGTGCTAATTATTTCAAATATTCCTTCCAATCAATGTCTGTTCTCTTTCAATCTCTCAATATCTCCATGTGTGTGTGTATGCGTGCGCATGTGTACACTCAGGCACAATACTGTTACTATTCTCCTCACTGAAATTCCCTAGACTTGTAAAATACCACTTTTTTTCAGTAGGAACATTTTTATGAAAGCAGGTTCAGAAAATGAACAGATACATATATATTCAAACACAGAACTCTGGATACGTGTTACATTCAGGATATCTACATTCCCCACTTAGTTGCTATAAATACTCCTCAGTTCAGTCTAGAGATTGAAGTTTGTAAGAATTTTACATTTACTGTTGTGAAAAATTAAGAATATTTCAACTTTTGGAAGAAAAAACTAGAGAATCTCTGAACCTATAGTATATAATATGAAAAATGGGGTATATGCATTCTACCATATTGTGAGAATACTTATTTAGAATGAAATACATGGTCAGAGATAAATTTTTAGAAGGGGTGACTGAAAACCAAGGCACCACTTCTTAGGCACCCAGCTTTAAAATTATGAGGAAAAAAAAATCCACTTTGCACAGTATGACAATAGACCCAGGTATTCGGTAGAGCCAGATACCCAAAACACCAGTACTAGTAGTGAGCAAACTGGTCCCTGGACTGACTTTGCCCTGTGGAAAATTTCTGTATGGCCCTGAGATAAGAATGGTGTTTATATTTTTTAAAGGATTAAAAAACAACAAAGTTAGCCAGGGGTGGTGGCACACACCTTTAATCCTAGCACTCAGGAGGCAGAGGCAGGTGGATCTTTGTGAGTTCAAGACCAGCCTGGTCTACAGAGCAAATTCCAGGCCAGCTGGGGCTACAGGGAGACCCTGTCTTGAAAATAAAAAAAAAAAAAAAAAAAAAAAAGAACCATGTATGGACTGTGACGTCTAAACGTTTAGCATCTGGCTCTTCTTTCCTACCACCGTTGTAGAGTTTGGGCAGTACAATTACAAGTCCAAGAGAATGTTCACTGATTTCTACAGGAGCACAGTTAATATTCTGAAAAGGTATCTTCCGATACTCTTTTCCTTCTAATTTTTTTCTCCAACATCATCAAAGTTTATCCTTATTTCTCTTTCCTTGGCTTTGGAGAGTTTCCAATTTTCCATATATTAAGGCAGCAATTGTTTTTGCATCTCTGGAATTTATTTGCTCTTCACAAATATTTTTCTTTGTTCATTTATAGTGATAAAATTTAAAAGTCAGATAGGCTTTGATCCCAGCTGTCTGGCATGTGCGGGCATAGGCCTGACAATCTACTTTCCCAGCTTTCACCTTTCCTTTGACCATCCGAGCCAAGAGTTCAAACTGTGGGGCAAAATTTTGGCAAGGTCCACACTAAGGAGCATAAAAATCAACCACCCAGTAGTTTTTCCCTTGTAAAACTTTTTCATTGAATGTCTGAGGTGTTAAATCTATAGATGCTTGAGGCAAAAAAATCCTAGACCCCAGATTCTCAGGGAATAAGCATCCCTATTCCAGCCATTGTAACAATGATACCAATGAGCTTTATTTGACTTTTGGGAATAAAATCTTCTATCATTTATTTCCATTCCATCTTGCCGAGCCTCCATTCTTTAAATTCTTATTTTTTATTTATTCTTTATGTGTATGAATGTACTGTCTGCATGCAGGTCTGTGCACCTATATCGTGCAATGCCTCGGAGGTCAGAAGAGGGCGTCGGATTCCCCTGGAACTGGAGTCAAAGATGGTTCTCAGCCACCATGTGGGTGCTGGGGTCGAACCCGGGTCCTCTGCAAGAGCAGTCGGCGCTCTTAACTGCTAGGCCATCTCTCCAGCCCCCATTCTTTAAATTCTCTTTTTTTAATTTTTATTTATATTTTTATGTGTATGAATGTACTGTCTGCATGTAGGTTTGTGCACCCGTGTCATGCAAAGCCGTGGAGGTCAGAAGAGGGTGTCGGATTCCCCTGGAACTGGAGTTAAAGACAGTTCTCAGCTGCCATGTGTGTGCTGGGGATCGAACCTGGGTCCTCTGCAAGAGCAGTCAGCGCTCTTAACCACTAGCCCATCTCTCCAGCCCTAAATTCTTATAGTAGACAGAATCAGTACAAATTTAATACTTCATTAGACTGTTTTTAAAATAATGAAACAGAACCTGAAGTAATGACAAAATTCTTATATTCAGATTAAAAACATTTATGTATTAAGAAAGAAAACATAAAGAATACTTTCTAAATAGTCTTAGAATGTTGTGCAAATATCACTTAGTTTGTGTCCCCTTTTAAAGTTAATCTTAGAAGCAGTATCAATAATAAGAATCCCCAAACCAACTGAGAAGCTATCGACATTATGCTAATAACTGCTACAGGTGTTCTTACGTTATACAAAATAAACTGGGGGTCAAATGTTCTGAACAATTTATTTTAGATTACTTAATTCTGCTTTTTTTCTTAAAGTATACTTGCAATGCATAATACATGAAAATTATCATGTTTCCAAAACATATTAGAATTTAAGCTGGTTTTCAAAAACACTAAGATTTTTTTAATTATGCAAACTGAATCATGTACCTTATGTTTTCCTTGAAGATTCATAGCTAGGCATAAGTTACATTTCAAGCAATGGAAAAAATCTTCCTTTGGACCAATCCTAAAAAACATAATATAAAAGCTAGAAGATTGGATCATTTTTTATTACAGTGATAATCTGTTCACTATATAATAAATTTAGTTCTAGTGTAAAAAAAATTCAAACCACACTGAAGAACACGGAGTAAACTCTCAACTCTCCAATGTTCTTCTACAAATGTAAAAACACTGTAAGCAGA
Organism: Rhizomys pruinosus; assembly: GCA_009823505.1. NCBI lineage: Eukaryota > Metazoa > Chordata > Mammalia > Rodentia > Spalacidae > Rhizomys > Rhizomys pruinosus. The sequence continues at coordinate 2,913,077 of VZQC01013897.1, read as the reverse complement.
ATGATATTCACTCTCAGACTTTTTTCTCCTATAAAACTGTACACAGGCTGGACATTGGTGATGCACACTTTTTGTTCCAGCACTTGGGAGGCAGAGGCAACTAGATCTCTGTGAGTTCAAGACCAGCCTGATCTACATAGTGAGTTCCAGGTCAGCTGGGGCTACAGGGAGACCCTGTCTCAAAAAGACAAAAAAAATAAAAAATTTAAAAAATTAAAAAAAAAACTAGGCATCCTGGTGCATGCTTTAACAGCACTTTCACTTGGGAGGCAGAGGCAGGTGGATCTTTGTGAGTTCAAGGCCAGCCTGGTCTACAGAGTGAGTTCCAGGCCAGCTGGGGCTACAGGGAGACCCTGTCTCAAAAAGACCAAAAAAAAAAACAGCACTCCAGAGGCAGAGTAGACACAGAGCTTTATTGCTATACAAATAGATTCCATATATACTGTTCTGCAATTTATTTTCCACTTATCCCACAGATTACATCTGTCTATGCAAAACCACTCTTTTTTTTTTTTTGTCTTTTCAAGACAGGGTCTCCCTGTAGCCCCAACTGTCCTGGAATTTGCTCTGTAGACCAGGCTGGCCTTGAACTCACAAAGATCCGCCTGCCTCTGCCTCCCAAGTGCTAGGAGTAAAGGCGTGCACCACCATGCCCGGCGCAAAACCACTCTTAAGAGACATATAGTGGGGCTGGAGAGATGGCCTAGTGGTTAAGAGCACCGACTGCTCTTGCAGAGGACCCGGGATCAATCCCCATCACCCACATGGAGGCTGAGAACCATCTGTAACTCCAATTCCAGGAGAACTCCAGTTCCAGGGGAATCCGACACCCTCTTCTGACCTCCGCAGCATTGCACTACATGCAGACAGTACATTCATATAAATTAATTAATTAAAAGATTCATTAAAAAATAATATTTTAAAAAAAGAGACATATAGTACTCACCTTGTATGGACATGTCATAATTTTCAAAAGTACTCCCTTATCAATATAATACACAATCTTTAGTTTTTACAATAAATAAAAGAAACCACTGTCTAGTGGGCACTCAGCCCACATTTAGATTATTTTTTACAAGCTACTGGATCACTACATTGGCAATCCGACTCTCCAGAAGACTACCATTTTAGTTCCTACCAACAGTGCATGACAGTACCTACATTCATCATACCTGGACAACATGGACCACACATAGGGTACAGAAAATATGCTATTTTAACTGCATTTCTCAAATTATGAAGGAGTATTCTAATCAATTGCTCAGACTTCTGTGCATTTCTGTTGATATATTCTGTCCATTTTTTCCCTGAGTACTTGTCTTTTACCAGTCTAAAGTGTGGTGGCGCAAGCCTTTAATCCCAGCACTTGGGAGGCAGAGGCAGGCAGATCTGTGAGTTCAAGGCCAGCCTGATCTACATAGCAAGTTCCAGGACAGCTCAAGCTACAGGGAGACCCTGTCTCAAAAACACACACACATAAAAAAAATTTATATAGCCTGGATATTAATCTTTTTCATTTATATACATTATATTTACTTCTCTAGACTGCCTCTTTCTGCTTATAGAGAGCTATTATTTTTTGTTGGGGGCTTTTTTGATTTTTTTTTTTTTTTTGTCTTTTTGAGACAGTATGTCCCTGTAGCTCCAGGTGAACTGGAGCTCACTCTGTAGACCAGGCTGGCTTCAAACTCACAGAAATTCACCTGCTTCTGCCTCCTGAGTGCTGGGATTAAACATGTGCACCAAGCCCAGCTAGCTACTGTTAATTTCTATTAAACACCTATCTGGGTGTGGTAGTGCATGCCTTTAATCCCAGCACTTGGTAAACAGAGGCAGGTGGATCTTTGTGACCAACCAGTCCTCCATATTAACATTCGAGATTAGCAACAGAAGCCAAACAAACAAGCAAAGGGGGAGGAGGGTGTTGGAATAAATATACATGCCAAAGACACAACAGAAAAACAACAATATGGGAAAAGCTCATAATAAATCCCCACGGAACTCACGAGACCTCCCTGGAAGAAAACCAGGACAATGACCTTAGAAGAACAATTGTAGACATAGTCAAAGACTATAAAGAACAAATCAGAAATCTAAAGGGAGAAAATAAAAATTCATAAAGAAACTAGAAGGAAAAAAATGATAAACTCAGAAAAGAACTAGAGGAAGAGAAATAGAAACTCTGAAAAGAACTAGAGGGAGAGGATGACAAACTCAGGAGGGAAGTGGAAACACTGAAAAGATCTCAGGCTGAAATGGAAAAAGAAACTGACCAGTGAAGCAAGGAGCTACAAGAAGAGAATGAAAATCTCCAAAAGGAAGTATAAATACTGAAGAAATCACAGGATGAAATGAAAAAGGAAGGTGAACATTATTCATCCAATCAGTAGGAAAGGATGAGAAAAAGCCTCAGAACGAGAATGGATGAAGCAGAAAAAAAGAATATCAGACCTACAGGATAACACAGCACAGCTAGAAACCTCAAGTGAAGATTATGAAAAAATTTTAAAAAATGAGTGGAACAATCAGGAAATGTGGGACACTATGAAAAGACCAAACCTCTGCATCATAGGGATAGATAGAGGAAGGAGAAGAATCCCAAGAGAACAGTATTGATCAGATCTTCAACAGAATAATAGAAGAAAATTTCCACAAACTGAAAAAAGACAAACCCATAGAAATACAAGAGGCACATAGAACACCAAACAGACAAGACCAGAAAAGAAATTCTTCACACCACGGGGAAACCCATCAGAATTACAGCTGACTTGTCAGTCCAAACTATGAAAGCCAGAAGAACATGGACCAAAGTATTCCCAGTGCTAAATAACTGTTTACCCAGCAAAAATGTCAAGCATAGTTGAGAAAGAAAAATCTTTCATGACATAAAATGAAAGAACACATGTCAAAAAAACCAACACTTCAGAAAATACTCAAAGTAATTCAAAGAACAGAGGAAAGGAGCAACTATCCTTAAGCAATCCAAGAGAGAAATTAACAAAAGCATAACAGAGAAAATACCCAGACCAAGAATGAAAACGAAAAATAAGTTGAAAGGAAACAACACGCATCTCTCAATAAAAACCTTAAATATTAATGGTCTAAACTCCCCAATCAAAAGACATAGACTTGAAGAATGGATTAGGAAACAGAATCCATCTATATGCTGCCTACAAGAAACCCATCTCACCCTCAAGGACAGACATCACCTTAGAGTGAAAGGATAGAAAAAAGTATTCAAAGCAAATGGTACACCAAAAAGCAAACAGGAGTGTTTATACTAGTATCAGGCAAAATAGACCTCAGAGTCAAGTTAATCAGAAAAGACAAAGAGGTCCATTATATCCTTATCAATGGAATAATTAGCCAGGAAGATTTCACAATCTTAAATGTTTATGCACCAAACTGTGGTGCACCGAACTTTATAAACAAAATCCTTCAGGAACTCAAGACACAGATTAATCCCAGCACGCTAATAGTGGGGGACTTCAATACCCCATTGAGTCCCTTGAATAGGTCAACTGGACAAAAAATAAATACAGGGACATCAGAGCTGAACAATACAATACACCAAATGGACCTCTTCACAGATATATACATAATATTCCACCCAAACACCAGAGAATATACTTTCTACTCAGCGCCCCACAAAACATTCTCCAAAATCGACCACATGCTGGGACACAAAAGAAATGTCAACAAATACAAAAGGATAGAAGTTATTCCATGCATTCTATCAGACCACAATGCAATAAAGCTCAATATTAACACCAGGGTAAACCCTACTAACTATAAGAACACATGGAGACTAAACAACACAATCCTGAATAATGAGTGGGTCAAGGAAGAAATAAAGGATGAAATAAAAGCATTCCTGGAACCAAATGAAAATGACAATACAACACAGCAAAACCTGTGAGATACATTAAAGTCAGTCCTAAGGGGGAAATTTATAGCCCTAAGTGCCCACATTAAAAAAAAAAAAAACAGCCGGGCTTGGTGGCGCATGCCTTTAATCCTAGCACTTGGGAGTCAGAGGCAGGCGGATCTTTCTGAGTTCAAGGCCAGCCTGGTCTACAGAGTGAGTTCCAGGACAGCTGGGGCTGCAGGGAAACCGTTCAAAAAGACCAAAAAAAAAAAAAAAAAAAAAACACAAAGAGAACAAACAAAAGATCTAACGCTACAGCTAAAAACATTTGAGAGACAAATGAACCCTAAACCCAACAGACAGGAAGAAATAATAAAAATCAGAGTAGAAATCAATGAAACAGAAAGAAAGAAAACAATACAAAAAAAAAAAATCGCTGAATCCAAAAGCTGGTTCTTTGAAAAGATAAACAAAATAGACAGACCTCTAGCCCAGTTAACCCCCCCCAAAAAGAAAGAGCAACTCCAAATCAATAGCATTCGTGATGAAAGGGGAAACATCACACAGATAAAAAAAAAAGATCCAGACAATCACACCAGAATACTTCAAAAACCTATAACCAACTAAATTTGAAAACCTAAGAGAAATGGATGGATATCTGAAACCCTGGGATTCACCAAAGCTTAACCAAGAAGAGAATGACAGCTTAAACAGACCCATAATACATGAGGAGCCCGGCATGGTGGCACATGCCTTTTAATCCTAGCACTCAGGAGGCAGAGGTAGGTGGGTCTTTGTGAGTTCGAGGTCAGCCTGGTCTACAAACTGAGTTCCAGGACAGCTGGGGCTACAGGAAGACCCTGTCTCAAAAAGACCAAATAATAATAATAATAATAATAATAATAATAACACTTGAGGAAACTGAAGATGTAATAAAAAGCCTCCCAACTAAAAAAAGCCCAGGCCCAGATGGTTTCACAGCAGACTTCAATAAAACATTTAAAGAGGTCTTACAACCATTACTACTTTAACTTTTCAGAAGGACACAGAGGGAAATAACCCAAATTCCTTCTATGAAACCAGCATCACTCTAATACCAAAACCAGGCAAAGACACAAACAAGAAAGAAAACTATAGACCCGTATCATTAATGAACTCAGATGCAAAAATTCTCAAAATACTTGCAAACTGCATACAGACCCTCATAAAAAGATCATCCATCATAACCAAGTTGGATTCATACCAGAGATGCAGGGATGTTTCAACATATGTAAATCAATAAATATCATAAAACACATAAATGGACTGAAAAACAAAAACCACACAATCATCTCAATTGATGCAGAAAAAGCTTTTGACAAAATCCAGCATCCCTTCATGCTTACAGTTCTAGAGGGAACTAGACTGGAGGGATCATTCCTCAATGCAATCAAAGCCATTTACAAGAAACCCACAGCCAACATCATCCTAAAAAGTTGGAAGCATTCCCCTTAAAGGCAGGAACACAGCAAGGCGTCCACTATCACTACTCCTCTTCAATATAGTGCTTGAAACACTGGCTAAGGCAATAAGGTGAGAAAGTGATATTAAAGGAGTATTAATCAAAAAAAAAGGAAGTAAAACTATGCCATTTTGCAGATGATATGATAGTTTACCTAAGGGATGCTAAAAACTCCACTAGAAAAATCCTAGAAATGATAAAAAGTTTCAGTAAAGTGGAAGGTTACAAAATAAACCTAGAAAAATCAGTAGCTTTCTTTTACACCAACAATAAGCAACTGGAGAAGGAATATGTGATGGTTAATCCAAGGTGTCAACTTGACTGGACTAAGGAACAAATAAGAGAAAAAGGATCTTCGGATTGGATGGCCCACCCCAAATGTGGGCATTACCTTCTGCCAGCAGGCAGTATTAAAGGCCATGGCACAGGGAGCTGGTCCTTTTTTCCTGTGGCTTGCCTCTCTCTCACTGGTGAGTTTGTCTTGCTGCTGTGATCAACCCTACAGATCCCAGTGTGTACTGAGACCAGCAGATCTCCTGGAATCCATCGGACCTTCAGCACCAGATTGGGACTACTGAGACAACCAGTCTTATGGACTGAGCAGTTCCCTGGATTCTCAGCCTCTCCAGTGCAGCACGTCTACTGTTGGACTCCTTGAACTCTGTTACGTGAGCAAATCAATAAATTGTATATAGCTATATATTCGTCCTGTTACTTCTGTTTCTTTAGAGAACCCTGACTAATACAGATTTTGGTACCAGAAGTGGTTCTAGAGAAACAGAATTGAAAAGATGAATTTCTTTACTGGGCTTGATATTCTCTGGAGCCAGCTCTCCAACCCAATGAAGCCTAGAGTTACTGAAGGCTCTCCTGGTGGCATGAAGAGGAATGATAATCCTTGGTGCAGACTATTTGATGTAATTATAAAGATATATCCATTTGACTCACACAACTCCCCTCTTGTGAGAAGCAAGGAATTTAGCGACTCTATATATGAAACATTCAAGAAATTGCGGAAAAAAAAGGAAAATAATGATGCTGCCTTGTTGCTCCTAGCATCTCTGGATAAAGTGATAGAGGAAAATAAGGAGCTCAGTGATAAAAATGACCAGCTCAGAATTTGAAACAGTTTAAAGGTTTCCAAGTGTGCTCTGGAAGAGAATCTTCTCTCCAGCAGCCAAAGAGCTAAAGCAGCAGAAAAATCAAGCTGGAGCCCTTATTATACATTTGGCTGATTTACAACGCAAATTTAATTCCCAGCCACGAAGAGTGTCAGCAGTCAAAGTGAGAGCACTGGTGGGGAAAGGGTGGAACCCTGAAACTTGGGATGGAGATGTGTGGGAGAACCAAGATGATGATTTTGAATCCTCAGATTCTGAGGGATTTTCTTTATCTGAGGAATTAATCTCCCCACCCTCAGCAGAGTCCACACCCTGCAGATCCCTCCTCCCCACCCTTGCTTGAGGAAACTAATCTCCCCCTCCCAGTGGGAGCTAATGTCCCTCAGGGCCCGACAATTGTTGCCTCTAGATCTATAACCAGATTGAAGTCTAAGCAAGCCCCTAAAGGTGAGATAGAAGGTGTGGTCCACAAGTAAGTGGGCTACACCACTAAAGAAATGAGTTAGCTGATTCATTCCGGCAGAAGCCTAAGGAATATGTGTGGGAATGGATTTTAAGGGTGTGGGATACATGGTGGAAGGAATATAAAATTGGATCATACTGAGTTTATCGATATGAGCCCACTGAGTAGAGACTCTAGGTTTAACATGGCAGCTCGAGCAGTTAAAAAAAGGTGTTAAAAGTTTATTTGAATGGCTGGCTGACGTATTTATTAAAACATGGCCTACTAACAGCGAGTTAGAGATGCCTGATATTCCTTGGCTTAGTATCGATGAAGGGATTGTAAGGGTTAGGCAGATGGGCATGCTCGAGTGGATTCGAAGTGTAAAACCACATTCTCCACAATATGAGGACCCAGAGGACATGCCTTTCACTGAGTTTATAAGATGGAAAGTACTGAGAGAGACACCAGAACATTTGAAGAGCTTTGTTTTTGCTCTATTTCTTATGCCAGATCTTACAGTTAGAGAAGTTGTTGCTCACTTGCATAAATTAAATGCACACATAAATAGGTTTAACAGGAACCTTATGTGTAGGCATCAGTTGCAGCACTGAATTGCATGAAGGCCAGATGAGCGTAGTTATCTAGTTATCATATGGGCGGCAAAGGCAAAAAATGCATATAATGGCATGACCCGAAATGGACCTTTGGAACTGGGCTAATTAATGATGGATTCCACAGGATCCAAATACATAAGAAGGCTATAAGTTTTTATTTGATCTGTATAAGCAGAAAAACTCTAGAACAAATGACAGAAAGTCAACATTGGATTTCAGCAGTAGACAAATCCCGTCCAGTTAACTAGTTTCCAGACTTGAGACAGTTCACAAGACCCAGAACCCTTGAATGATAGGGGTGGCTGGGTTCCAATGAGGAAGGACCTTGTACAATACCAAAGAGTTATGCTGTTTGCCCTCCTCCTGTCCTTCCCCAGAGGGACTTGAGGCCTTTTACTAGGGTAATGTACACTGGGGAAAAGGAAATAATCAGACCTTTCAAGGCCTACTGGATACTGGTTCTGAGTTGACACTGATCCCAGGAGACCCATAAAAAAGCATTGTGGCCCTCCGGGGCCTATGGAGTAGGTGGCCTATGGAGGTCAGGTGAGTAAATGGAGTTTTGGCTGAAGTCCGACTCACGGGGGCCCAGTGGGTCTCAGAACTCATCCCTGTGGTTATTTCCCCAGTCCCAGAATGTATTTTGGGATAGATATAATTAGAAAATTGGCGAATCCCCACATTGTTCGCCTGATCTGTGGAGTGAGGGCATTATGGTTGGGAAAGGCCAAAGGAAACCATTGGTGTTGCCTCTACAGGGAAATAGTGAACCAAAAACAGTATCGTAATCCCTGGAAGGGATTGCAGAAATTAGTGCCACCATCAAGGATTTAAGATGCAGGGTGCTGATTCCTACCACATCTCCCAGTTAACTCTCCAATTTGGCCTGTGCAAAAGACAGATGGATAAGGAGAATGACAGTTGACTATGAAACTCACACAAGTAGTGACAACAATTGCAGCTGCTGTCACAGATGTGGTGTCCTTACTTGAGCAGATTAATATGTCTCCTGGTACCTGGTATGCAGCTTATTGATCTGGCTAATGCTTTCTTCTCAAATACCGGTTCATAAGGACACCAGAAGCAATTTGCTTTCAGCTGGCAAGGCCAACAGTATACTTTTACTGTCTTACCTCAAGAGTAGTTAACTCTCCAGCCTTGTGCCATAACTTAGTTAGAAGGGATCTTGATCGCCTGCCTCTTCCACAAAATATCACACAGGTACACTATACTGATGATGTTATGTCTGATTGGAACCCAGTGAAACAGGAGTAGCAGCTAGTCTAGACTTGTGGGTAAAGCATATGCACATGGGAGGATGGGAAATAAATCCAACTAAAAATTCAAGGGCCATCTACCTCAGTGAAGTTTCTAGGGGTTCAGTGGTGTGGAGCATGCAGAGACATTCCTTCTAAGGTAAAGAATAAGTTGTTGCATCTGGCCCCTCCACCAATAAAGAAGCATAACGTTTAGTGCGCCGTTTTGGATTCTGGAGGCAGCATATTCCTCATCTGGGTGTGTTACTACGACTCATATATCAGGTGACTCAGAAGGCAGTGAACATTGAGTGGGGCTTGGAACAGGAAAAGGCTCTTCAACAGGTCCAGGCTGCAGTGCAGTCTGCTCTGCCCCTAGGGCCATAGATCCAGCAGAGATCCATATGGTGCTTGAGGTATCAGTGGCAAATAGAGATGCCGTCTGGAGTTTGTGGCAGGCTCACATAGGGGAATCACATCGGAAGCCCCTTGGGATTTTTGGAGTAAGGCTCTACCTTTTTCTGCAAACAACTATTCTCCCTTTGAAAGACAGCTCTTAACCTGCTATTGGCCCTTAGTGGAAACTGAACGTTTGACAATGGGCCACCAAGTCACAATGCGACCTGAGCTGCCCATCATGAGCTGGGTGTTATCTGACCCACCATACCATAAAGTAGGACGTGCAACAGCAACAGTCCATTATCAATGGAAGTGGTACACAAAAATTTAACATATCAATACAATCATAAAAATTAATTTTACGTGACAGGGCTAGGGCAGGCCCTGAAGGGCACAAGCAAGCTTCATGAAGAAGTTGCCCAATGCCTATGGTTCCCACTCCTGTTACAATGTCTCTTGTGCTTAAGCATGCACATATGACTTCATGGGGTTTGCAATATGATAAGTTGAACTGAGGAAGAGAAGACTGGGGCCTGGTTTACTGTTGGTTCTGCACACTATGCAGGAACCAGCCAGAGGTGGACAGCTGCAGCAATACAGCCTATTTCTGAAACAACCCTAAAGGACACGGTGAAGGAAAGTCTTCACAATGGCCAGAACTTCCAGGCAGTGCACATGGTTGTGCATTTGGCCTGGAAGGAGAAATGGCCAGAGGTTCCGTTATATACTGATTCATGGGCTGTAGCCAATGGTTAGGCTGGATGGTCCAGGGACTTGGAAGGAGCATGACTGGAAAATTGGTGAGAAAGACATCTGGGGAAGAAGTACGTGGATAGAGCTCTCCGAATGGTCAAAGGATGTGAAGATACGTGTGTCTCATGTAAATGCTCATCAAAAGGTGATCTCAGCAAAGAAATGAGTTTAATATCAAGTAGATCAGATGACTCGTTCTGTGGATAGTCAGCCTCTTTCTCCAGCTATCGCTGTTGTTGCTCAATGGGCCGATGAACAAAATGGTCGTGGTGGCAGAGTGGAGTTATGCATGCCGAAGCAGCCAATGGACTTCCACTCACCAGGCTGATCTGGCTACAGCTGCTGCGAGTGCAGATTTGCCAACAGCAGAGGCCAACATTGAGCCCCCAATACGGTGCTAATTGCCCCGGGGTGACCAGCCAGCAACCTGGTGGCAGGTTGACTACAATTGGACACTTCCATCATGGAGGGGGACAGCGTTTTGTCCTTAAGGAATAGATACTTATTCTGCTTATGGGTTTGCCTTTCCTGCACGTAATGCTTCTGCCAAAACTACCATCCAGGGACCTACAGAATGCCTTATCCACTGTCCTGGTATTCCTCACAGCATCGTTTGTGACCAAGGAACTCACTTCACAGCCAAAAAAGGGAGAAAGTGGGCCCATGGTCATGGTATCCCACTGGTCTTACCATGTTCCACCACCCAGAAGCAGCTGCTTGATAGAACGATGGACGGCCCTCTTGAAGACATAGTTACAGTGCCAAATTAGGTAGCAATACCCTGGAGGGCTGGGGCAAGGTTCTCCAGCAAGCAGTATATGCTTTGAAACAATGCCCACTATATGGTACCGTTTCTCCTATAGCCAGAATTCAATGGGTCCAGGAAGGGGTGATGGGAGTGATTCCACTCACAATCACCCCTAGTGACCCAGTAGGAAAATTTTTTGCTTCCTGTACCCACGACCTTGCACTTCTGCCTGGTCTAGATGTTTTGGCCTCAAAAAGGGGGAGTGCTTTTGCAGGAGATACAGCAAACGTTCCTTTGAACTGGAAGATAAGACTTCCCCTTGGCCACTTTGGGCTTCTACTGCCCTTAAGCCAACAGGCCTAAGGAAGGGATAACAGTAGTAGGAGGAGTGATTGATCCAGACTACCAAGGGGAAATTGGACTTTTTTCTCCACAATAGGGGCAAGGAAGATTATGTCTGGAAGGCAGGAAATGCTGTAGAGCACCTTCTGGTGCTACCATGTCCCCTATGATTAAGGTCAATGGGAAAACACTCCAATAACCCAGACCAGACAGGAACTATAAATGGCCCAGATCCTTCAGAGATGAAGGTTATGGGTCACTCCTCCAGAGAAAAAGCCAAGACCTGCAGAAATGCTTGCTGATGGTGGCAAGAAAAGTACAGAATGGGTCATAGAAGATGGTAGTCATAATTATCAGCTGAGGCCACGGGAACAGTTGCAGAAACGTGGATTATAAAAGATATTAACTTTTGTCCTAATTGGTTAAGAATGTGGCTTGTTATATATATAATGTATATTAAGTGGATACTGTGTTGTTCCGCTTTTGAATGTGCAACTGAGATAAGTTTTAAGTGTTGTCATATTTAGGTTATTAAGATACTGAAGGAACTAAGTTGTTTATATGGGACATTACCCACCTACTCTAAGATATAAGGCTTTGCTATTGCACATGAGACACTTAAAACATGTTAGGTGGAATTATGACCTTGCCATTGTTCAAAATGGACATTTAAGCAATAACATAAGGGGGCTATTTTTGGGTGTCAAGTTGACAAGGGGTGGATTTGTGATGGTTAATCCTGTGTGTCACTTTGACTGGACTAAGGAACAAATAACGAGAGAAAGGATCTTCAAAAGATTGGACCACTTCAACCCGAATGGCCTACCCCAAATGTGGGCGTTAACCTTCTGCTGGCAGCAAGTTTAAAGGCCATGGCACAGGGAGCTGGTCCTTTTTTCCCTGTGTTGTTTTTGTGTTCTTTTTTGTTTGTTTTTGGTTTTTTTTGTGTGAGCGGCTTGCTCTCTCTCACTGGTGAAGTTTGTCTTGCTGCTGTGATCAACCCTACGAATCCCAGCGTGTACTGAGGCCAGCAGATATCCTGGAATCCAACGGCCTTAGGCACAAGATTGGGACTACTGAGACATGCACAGTCTTAATGGCTGAGCAGTTCCCTGGATCTCAGCCTCTCCAGTGCGGCAAATCTACTGTTGGACTCCTCCTCTGAGCTCTGTAATGTGAGCAAATCATAAATTGTATATAGCTAATATATTCGTCCTGTTGCTCTTCTGTTTCTTTAGAGAACCCTGACTAAAATAAAAGAATAAATAAAGAAACCTTCCAAATTCAAAATAACCTCAAAAAATTAAAATACCTGAATAAACCTAACCAAAGACACCAAAGACTTCTAACAACAAAAAATTTTTATAAAAACCCTGCAGGAGATTGAAAATGACATCAAGAATGGAAAGATCTCCCATGCTCATGGATTGGAAAAAGTTAATATAGTAAAAGAGTCCCACTCTAACCAAATTAATATACACATTCCAATGCAATCCCAATCAAAATCCAATGAGCCTTTTTTCACAGACTTAGAAAAAAAATCCTAGCTGGGTGTGGTGGGCACACACCTTTAATCCTAGCACTTGGGAGGCAGAGGCAGGTGGATCTTTGTGAGTTCAAGGCCAGCCTGGTTACAGGTGAATTCCAGACACTGGGGCTACAGGGAGACCCTATCTCGAAAAGACAAAAAAAAAAAAAAAATCCTTAAATTCATATGGAAAAACAAAAGACCCCGAATAGCTAAAGCAACCCTGAGTGAAAAGTGCAATACTGGGGGGATTACATTACCAGACTTCAAGCTATAATTCAGGGCTATCGTCATAAAGACAGACTGGTACTGTCAATAAAACAGAACCATTGACCAATGGAACAAAACTGAAGATCCAAACTTGAGCTCATAGAACCTCAGCCACCTCATATTTGACAAAGGAGCCAAAAAAGCTCAATGGAGGAAAGATAGCATCTTCAGCAAATGGTGTTGACAAAACTGGATCACCATTTGTAGAAGAACAAAATTAAACCCCTACCTCTTGCCCTGTACAAAAATAAACTCCAAGTGGATCAAAGATCTCAACCTGAAACCCTAAAGATGACAGAAGAAAAAGTTGGTAGCAACCTACAAGAAATAGGCGTAGGAAGACTTTCTAAATCAAACAGCAGCTGCACAGGAAATAAGGACAACAGCTGACAAGTGAGACCTCATCAAACTCAAAAGCTTTTGTACAGCTAAAGAAGTAATCAAGGAAGTGAAGAGAAAACACACAGAGTGGGAGGAAGCCTTCACCACTGATACATCTGACAGAACATTAACATCCAGAATATATAAACTACTTAAAAAATAAAGGTAGGGAAACAAATGACCTACTCAAAAGATGGAGTAAAGAGGTGAACGGAGACTTCACCAGTAAGGAAGTAAAGATGGCTGAGAAACATCTTAAAAAGTGTTCAACATCATTATTAATTAAGAAACTGCAAATTAAAACCACATTAAGGTATCATCTCATTCCAATAAGCCTAGCCAAGATCAGAAAAACAAAAGACACCAAATGCTAGAGAAGTTATGGGGAAAGGGGAACACTCATCCACTGCTGCTGGGAATGTGAACTGGTACAACCACTGTGGAAAGCAGTGTGGAGAACCCTTAAAAGACTCAAAATGAGCCTACCACCTGACCCAGCCATACCATTCCTGGGTATATACCCATAAGACACATCCTACCACAAAGATACATGCACAACTTTGTTTACTGCAGCTTTCTTCACAATAGCAAACAGCTGGAACCAACCCAAATGCCCCTCAACTGATGACTGGATAACAAAATGTACATCTACACATGGAGTTCTATGCAGCGGTAAAGAAAGATGACATCATGAGCTTCACTGGAAAATGGATATAACTTGAAGTCATTATGCTAAGTGAAGTAACACTGCCCCCCCCCAAAAAAAAAGGCAAATGGTTTCCCTCTGGATGCTAACACCAAATCCCCAGTTGGCAGGCAAACTGAGCAACTTTATTATTATATTTCATTGTATCTGAAAGCAACTGTGCTATTATAATGTGTCGTAGTTTGTCTTCCATTGCTGTGACAAAACACTCTGACCAACACCAACTTGGGGAGGAAAGGGTTTATTCAGCTTACATCTACCAGGTCACAGATCATCACTTAGGGAGCTCAAGGCAGGAACTCAGGGCAGGAACCTGGAGGCAGGAGCTGAAGCACAGGCCATGGAGGAGTGATGTTCACTGGCTTGCTCTCTACTGGCTTGCTCTCTGGCTCATGCCCAGCCTGCCTTCTTATACTGTCACTGCTCAACAATCAAGACAATACACCACAGATGTGGCCACAGGCCGATCCAATGGAGCCAATTGCCCAATCGAGGCTCCCTCAACCCAGGTGTGTCAAGTTGACACCAAAGCTATCCAGCACAATTGACCCCTTGTCAACTTGACACACAAACATATCACTATTAAACCACAACCTTTCCAGTTCTTATCCCCAAAATATGATGTTAACATGAATCACAACCTAAGACAGTACAACCTCAAAAGCCTCACAGTCCTTAAAATGTCCAAACACTTAAAAGTTCACAGTCCGTTAAAAGTCTCTTAACTGTGGGCTGCTGTAAAATCCAAAACAAGTACTGTCTTATTTCAAAGGGAAGAATCAGGCACTCTCAAACAAAACCTAAGTCCAGCAAAGTAGCTCAAGGCTGGACAGCTGGGATTCACTTACGATCTTCTGGGCTCCAAAGGGTCTCGGCAGCTCCCCCTCTCCGACTCTGCCGTCGGTGGCACACTCATCTCGCAGACCCAGGCCGACTCCATTCTACACCTACCGCTGCTCTTGGTGGTCGTCCCAGGGTACCGGCATCTCCAAAAAGCTGGGGTCGCTACTGAAACTGAGGCAGCACCTTCACCAATGGTCTCTTCTGACCTCTCCTGGTGCAAAGCCTCAGCTTCTCTCCATGACCCCTGCAATCCTGGGGTCTTCACAGCAACCGAGGTGCACTTCCACCAATGGTCTTTCCTGACCTCTCACAGTGCCAAGCCCCGGCTGCTCTCTGTGACCCCCTCAAATTTCAACACCAGAACCATATAGGAGACTCTTACACGTTACCAAGTCCGGCTTCTGGCTCAAGATGGAGGCTCAGGCCCTTTCTGGGTCACAGCTTCTGTGTGCTGACCTTGAAGATATTCTCCCCAGATTTCACCTCAGTGATGCTGGTCTCTTGTTACTTACAGCTGATTTTTCAGCCCCAGCTAACCAGCATCAATTGCCCCAGTACCACAAAAGTTTCACTTCAGGTTCTGGTCTCTTGTTACTTACAGCTGATTCTCCACAGCCCCAGCTGACCAGAACCCACAGATTACACAGTCCTGATGATCTCTGCTCTCCTTTGAAACTAGAAACTTCACAAGCCAGGCCTCCATCTTCTACAACTCCTTCAGCAAAACTGCTCCAAGCTCCACAGCAACAATCTTTAGGCATTCAATGATCTTCCCAGCCCAAAGTTCCAAACGCCTCCACAATCCTTCCCCAAAACACCAAGGTCAGGTCTGTCACAGCAATACCCCACTCGTCTGGTACCAATTTCTGTCGTAGTTTGTCTTCCATTGCTGTGACAAAACACTCTGACCAACACCAACTTGGGGAGGAAAGGGTTTATTCAGCTTACATCTACCAGGTCACAGATCATCACTTAGGGAGCTCAAGGCAGGAACTCAGGGCAGGAACCTGGAGGCAGGAGCTGAAGCACAGGCCATGGAGGATTGATGTTCACTGGCTTGCTCTCTACTGGCTTGCTCTCTGGCTCATGCCCAGCCTGCCTTCTTATACTGTCACTGCTCAACAATCAAGACAATACACCACAGATGTGGCCACAGGCCGATCCAATGGAGCCAATTGCCCAATCGAGGCTCCCTCAACCCAGGTGTGTCAAGTTGACACCAAAGCTATCCAGCACATAATGTGAATCTCTTAATGGGCTCTAGACCTACCACTTGTATTCACACATTGTAATTATCATATATGGGTGGAAGATATGTATTCATGTTCTAAAAATAAAATGAAAGAATGGAAAATTATACTTCTTTTTACCTGCATGCAACTTTACTGTTAAAATGTGAATCTCTAAATGTGTTTTGAAATTAACTTATAGTTTATTTTCAGATTTTGTAATGTTGATTTATTTGTGGAGTTATATATGCATATTTTGGAATAATATAAAATTAAAGGGGAAAAAAGAGAGAGAAAAACCTATTCAAAGAACTGAACAAAACAGTAAACTTGTGCATCGAAAAGGTTATAAAAGATGGAGAAAAAAGATGCAAAACAGGACTTGACATGTATGAATCCATGAGCTCTGGCGGGGGGCAGGGGTACGAGGGGTTGGCATGGGTGGGAGAATGAGTCTAAATTTGATAAAGAAATGTATGAAATGCGCTCAGTAAAAATTAACTTAAAAAAAAAAACAGGAATACACAATTTTGACTTTTAGAAAAGTTATGAAACTATTATTTCCAACAATGCTGCCAAAGCATTAACAGATTTTACCTTCCACTTTTATATTTCTATTATTTAAAAACAATAGAGCCAACTTGGGAGGCAGAGGAAGGTGGATCTTTGTGAGTTCAAGGCCAGCCTGTTCTACATATTGAGTTCCAGGACAGCTGGAGCTACAGGGAGACCCTGTTTCAAAAAGACAAAAAAAAAAAAAAAAAAAAAATAGAGCCTAAGGTAGTAGCACATACTTGTAATCCCAGCACATGGGTGCCTGGGAGAGAAAGATGACAAGTTTGAAGTCACCATAAGCTACACAGCAGTCCTGTCTCAAAAACATAAAAGTTATTTGATGGCCATACATGATTCCTCACTAAAGACAATCAATTTCACTTTGCCCATCAATCTCATTTTATGGGCTCTACTCAAATCATTTAGCAAATTTTTGAAAAATCAAGAGTTCTATAAATCCCAAGAATGAATTTTCAGTGTGCCATAGGCACTCAGTAAAAGCAACTACAGGGGTTGGAGAGATACCCCAACAGTTAAGAGGACAGGCTGCTCTTGCAGAGGACCGGAGTTTGGTTCCCAGCACCTATATATGACAGCTAACAATTACTGTAATTTCAGGTCCAGAGGATCCAATGCCCACTTCTGGCCTCTGTGGGCACTGCATGCCCAGTGTACTTACATACGTGCAGGCAAAACACTCATACACATAAAATCAAAATAAATAAAAAATTTAAAGCAACTACAGAATAGACTAAAGATTTCTGAACAATGACAACAGATGTAACGCTCACTAAATATCTACTTGAAATAACCACAATCATTTATCTAAATATGAGTACATATTTTACTCAATAACAAAATGTGAAAAACTTTCTAATGTAAGATTTCTTAAGTATTCAATACTTAAAATGCTCCCCAACTTTATTCCACTGAATATGAAAAGGATTGTGAGTCAACTTAAAAACATAACATTCTTGGAGATTTACAATGTAAAATTAGAAAGTTAAGTCCCCAGAAAGGATAAAGATTAAAGTCAGTTTTAGTTTTATTTGTTTTGTTTTGTTTTGTTTTTGGTCTTTTTGAGACGGGTCTCCCTATAGCCCCAGCTGTTCTGGAACTCACTATGTAGACCAGTCTGGCCTTGAACTCACAGAGATCCACCGCTTCTGCCTCCCAAGTGCTGGGATTAAGGGCATGTACCACCACTCCCAGCTCTTTTGGTTTGGTTTGGTTTGGGGTTTTTTTGTTGTTGTTTTGTGGTCTTTTTGAGACAGGGTCTCCCTGTAGCCCCAGCTGTAAAGTCAGTTATTCGTAAAACAGTTATGACTGCAAAAATCTTTATCAAATATGTCTACTCTGTACCCTAGTACATTCTGCTTTAAAAAATATTTTGTGACATTATTCTTGGAAATCTTCCAAAGAACAAGAAAAAGGTCTTTAATCAAATAAAAGCATTCCATTTTGCAATTGCCATATAGATCCATGGAACCTTTTTATAAATCTGATACATTTATGGGATTTTTTAAAATTGGGGTTGCAAGGACTACATACCATGGGAAGTGTGGAGTCAGAAGATAATTTCTGGGAGTCAGTTTTTCCTTCAACCATGTGAGTCCCAAGGATCAAACTTGGCTTGTCAGGCACAGTGGCAAGTACCTTTACCCACGAAGCCATTCCATTAGCTCCATTTACAAGATCTTAAAGATCTTTATCTTTTATCTTGAAACATCCTATTTTAGAATCTTATAAATTCATTCACAATTCATTAATTATTCCCAAGTACTCTAACCAAGAGACTAAAATGGAAAGTTTGATAGATCACTGTCAGCTTGAGAGACTCTAGAATCACCTGAAGATAGGCCCTGAGGGCATCTTGCTATGTTAACTGAGCTGGGAAACCCACCTACCAAGTCTGGCACCATTTCCTGGCTGGGATTCTGGACTACACAAGTAGAGAAAGGGACCTGAACAGCAGTGTGCATTCACCACTCTCTGCTTCCTGACCGTGGATGCATAATCAGCTGCCTCAAGCTCCCACTCCCACACCATGTTGGTCTAAACTCGAACTGTAGGCCAAAATAAACACTTTCTCCCTTAAATTGCTCTTGTGAAGGTATTTTATCACAGCAACAGGAAAAATAACTAAGACAGGAAGTATGGTGGAAATAACTGAAAGAGTAACAGAAAAATCACTACTATTTGCATTCTTTTTGTACTACTGAAAGCATTACATCATATGTTAAGAAGGTATTAAAATCTGAAGACAACTTCTTCATAGACATTTCCAGGTTTTCCTTGGTCACCATTGAGAGGCATAATTTTTCCTTTATCATTCATAATAGCAAATAGAAAAACACCAAGCAGAGGATAAATGCAGATAAAGCAACACAATATGGAGTTTTTCCACCTAAGTACTAGTGACATTTTGGATCAAATAATTCTATGACAGAGAATTATTTTGTACATTATATGATTTTTAATAGCACCCTTGTTATAGTGCTACTCTATCCCCTGACTGTAACAACCAAAAATGTCTTCACATATCCTCCCAAGGCAAAATCATCCCTATCAAGAACTACTAAACTGGACTCTAATGACAATCCTATAGGCCATATATCAGATTATGACTTGCAGATTAACCACAGCCTAGATGAATGATCTCAAAAAAAAGGGGGGGGGACCCACATGGTGGTGCACACCTTTAATTCCAGCACTTGGGAGGCAGAGGCAGGCGGATTTCTGT
This sequence comes from Rhizomys pruinosus, assembly GCA_009823505.1. Taxonomy (NCBI): domain Eukaryota; kingdom Metazoa; phylum Chordata; class Mammalia; order Rodentia; family Spalacidae; genus Rhizomys; species Rhizomys pruinosus. Next base: position 2,893,775 of record VZQC01013897.1, on the reverse strand, counting down.
GAGTTCAAGGCCAGCCTGGTCTACATAGCAAGTTCTAGGACAGCTGGGGCTACAAGGGGATTCTGTCTTGAAAAGACAAAAAAAAAAAAAAAAATGGGAGGCTGGAGAGAGAGCTCAGTGGTTAAGAGCACTGGCTGCTCTTGCAGCGGATCTGGGTTCAATTTCCAGCACCCACATGGTGGCTAAAAAACCATCAGTAACTCCAGTTCCAAGGGATCCAACACCCTGTCTGGCCTTCAGTCACTGCACAACACAGATCCACTTACATACAAGCAGGCAATACACTCGTACACATAAAATGAAAAAATAATAGATTGGAAAAAGAAAGGAATGAAGCATGAGCTCAATGGTAAAGAACTTGGGTGCCTGATCCCCAGCACAAAGGGAAAGAGACAAAGAATAAAAAGAAGATACGTTATCTTCATCTGGTCAGCATGGGAAGGACTAAATAATGGCTTAATATGAAGACTCCAAATCATGACTACTTTGTGGCAAGAGCTTAAACTATATCTCATTTTACTAAAAGGATGTCTGATAAACCTACCATATGATCTGGTTATACCACTCCTGGGCATATACCCAAAGGACTCATCCTACTTCAGAGACATTTACTTGCATTTCCATTATTTGTTGCTGCTCTTTTCACATGGCTAAGAAATGGAAACAACCTAAATATCCCTCAACTGACAAGTGGTTAATAATAATATGGTACTTTCACAGAATGGAGTTCTGCACAGGTAGAAAGACAAAAATCATAAAATTTTCAGGTAAATGGATGGAACTAGAAACTATTATACTAAGTAACCCAGACTCAGAAAAACAATGTATGTTTGCCCTCATTTGTGGATCTCAGCACCAAATCTTTGTATGTGGGTATATATCCTGATATAACTGCAGGACCTAGGAAACTGGAAAGGAACCAAGGAGGTAAAAGGGAAAGAAGGAGCTGAGAGAAAAGAACAGTGGAAGACAGTTGTTACCAAGGGTGAAATGGGTAAAATGAGGGTATTTAAATGGAAGAGGAAGAGAGTTATACAAGGAACCATAGGGATAAAGAAAAAGGAGGAGCTCAAGAGAGGAGGAACCATAGGAGACAGATATTATCAAGGATGAAATGGGAAAATACGAGTACTTTAACTGAGGAGGGAGACTAGAGAGCCAGACAGGGAGAGAGGAGAGATAATGCTTAGCTTCTATGAAACACCAAAGGGAAATGTATCAGTTCAAAAAGTCTACTGAAAAATTACACATGCTATCTCTACATGAGTATATGTGTATAGCTGACGTCTATATAATAAGAACAGTGCCAGATAGAAGAAACCTCCCTTTGAGTTGCTGGCCAGGATAGTCCAAGAGACTCCCAAAATTACACGGGCTATTGCCACAGTCCTTGATTGAGTCCTTGATTGAAAGTAAGACTCTACTGCAGAAGACAGGATATACTTCAGACACAGGAGCAATGGAACTGGAACTGACCTGGAAGCCACCTCCCTGAAGGCTGGCTCTCATAGTTTTAGAGAACACTATGCAAACTGCTAAGGGAGATTATCAATCAATGGTACAACCCAGCTTTAACAATGACTGGCATGACAAACTACACTGGGGCAGTAGTGGCATTTTTAACTTGGAGGTAATCAACAGCTACCTAATTGGACTTAAAACCCACTCAATGAGAGGAAACTAATGGGTGGTACTATAAACACAGCCAAATACATATGGATGCAGAGGCCATAGATCTTAGAGAAAACCCTAAGGCTGTCACATCCCTAGACAAATGTAATTTCTTACTATGTATCCTTATATTTACCCATAAGTATGCCAGTCACCATTCATCAAGAAGCTTCTTTTGCCACAGAGGAAGACTATTATAGAATTCCACAACTGGTCCCACACACAGAATAGGTCTATGTGAAATGCCCAACCCTAAGTGACACAACTAAAATGGAACCTTTATACCTAAGGCTCACAGAACATACTGGAACAAGAGGTAGAGAGAATACTAATTTATCTCTCAACTCTCATCAATAAAGCTCCCTCATACAACAGAGAGCAATGAGCACAAAAGACAACAAATGGCCAAAGAATAGAGAATAAGAGTGTGCAGGGTGTGGACTTGGCTCCTATATTAAATTCTACCCACCCAGAGTTCAGAGACAATTGTGCAAGAGCAGACAGGAAAAAAAAAAAAAAAACCCTGTAAGAGCCAGAGGAGGAGGTGTCTGACCATATGGAAACAGTCTTACAGGCTCCTGGGACCTTGTTCATATGAATGTACAGCTATGGTGTCAGCATGCACAAGAACCACGCAAACTCAAGCAGACAAAAACTCACCATAGACCTGGGAAATGGGCAGTAGGCATCAAACTCAGCTAAAGAACTACTGCTCACTGATTACTGCTGGGTAATTTAAAGAGCTGATTTTCCTTTTCTTTTTTTTTTTTGAGACAGGGTCTCCCTATAGCCCCAGCTGGCCTGGAACTCACTCTGTAGACCAGGCTGGCCTTGAACTCACAGAGATCCACCTGCCTCTGCCTCTGCCTCCCGAGTGCTAGGATTAAAGGTGTGCACCACCATGACCGGCTTAAAGATGGTTCTTAGCCACCATGTGGGTGCTGGGAATCAAACCCGTGTCCTCTGTAAAAGCAGACTAGATACCGGTGAATGAACCTGCACTGAGGGACATCTATAGTCCTTCCTTAATATAAACAATGGAACATATGAAATCTTGTTGGGGGGATTGGAGAATGTAGATGAGGTTGCATAAAGATGTTTAAGAGGTTTTATGTGTAATACACAAAAAGTCAATAAAAAAATAAAAATAAATGAATGTTTGGCAATGTTTTCTCATCTTTTATGATGTTTATACACCAAAATGACTTATAAGTGGTCAAATGTTTAAGAAAGATATATAAAACACTCTGAGGGAAATGTAATATAAAAACAAAAATAATTCATAAAAAAAAGTTTTGTGGGGCTGGAGAGATAGCTCAGTGGTTAAGAGCACTGGCTGCTCTTGCAGAGGACCTAGGTTCTGTTCCCAGTACCAACATGGTGGCTAACAACCATCTGAAATTCCAGCTCCAGGAGATCCAATGCCCTCTTCAGACATCTGCAGGCATTGTACAACCTGAGTGTACTTATATACGTGTAAGATTACACTCATACACATAAAATAAAAAATAAACTTGGGGCTGGAGAGATGGCCTAGTGGTTAAGAGTGCCGACTGCTCTTGCAGAGGACCTGGGTTCGATTCCCAGCACCCACATGGCGGCTGAGAACCATCTTTGACTCCAGTTCCAGGGGAATCCGATGCTCTCTTCTGACCTCCGCGGCAATGCACGACACGGGTGCACAGACCTGCATGCAGACAGTACATTCATACACATAAAAGAAATAATAAAATTTAAAAAATAAAATAAAAATAAAAAATAAACTTAAAAAATGTTTTGCAATTATGATGCAAAGAGTCATATTTTATATGGATACAAAAACATTTTCTATAATAAGGTTAAGCATATATTATATCCCTAAGTTTAATTTTAAGTAGTTTTATGGTAGACAAATTAAATGATTATTACAGAAAGAATCTAGAAAATAACCTTGAAAAAAAAAAAGAAAATAACCTTGAAATAATAAATATCAAAATTCACTGCATGAACACTTAAAATGAATGCATTTATCACATATAAATTATATCCCAATAAAATTGACATTAGTGCTGAGCATAAGACTATATACCTATAATCTAGCACTTGGGAGACAGAGGCAGGATTACAAATTCAAGGCCATCCCAAGCTACATATTGAGTTCTAATACAGCTTCAGCTATGTAGTGAGCAATGAGATCTTATAACAAAACAACAACAACAAAAAAAAGTTGACCTTAAAAATGATTACTGCCCAAATACACTTAAGTAATTAGAAAAGGACATTTTATATACATACAGTACCTACAAATTCCACAGCTTTCACAATGATACTGCTTCTTATCTTTATCAAACAGATGGCATATATTGCAATAATATTCTCCAAACAATGTGCTACAATCTTCACAAGTCTGTTGGGCCTGAAAATGACACAGTAATTAAAAATTGGGATACCTTACCAAAACATTTTAAATTACTATTTAAATACCAAAGATTTATGTTAAAGTATAATAGCTTATTTTGATAAGTTCTAAAATATCTAAATCAAAGATACTGCTCACTAAAAAAGTTTCATTTGCAATATTTAAAGTTTTTCAATCTATCCTAAAACTTTAAAAAGGAAGCAAGAAGGGGCTAGGAAGCAGTTAAGACCACTGGCTACTCTTGCAGAGGACCGGAATTGGGTTCCCAAGTACCCACACAGCAACTAGTAACCATTAACGACTCCAGTTCCAGGGAATCCAATGCCCTCTTCTGGCCTCCACAGGCACTGCATGACACAGGTGAATATACATAATAGATAGATATAGATATAGATATAGATATAGATATAGATATAGATGATATAGATATAGATATACACACACATATATATATGTATATATATACATATATAAATAAAACATACGCATAAAATAAGTTTTTTTAAGGTTAAAAAAAAAAAATCAGAAAATCTTACATGTTGGATTTTTTCACAGTTTATACACTGTACTTCCTTTACTTTGAAACGATCTAGCTGATGATCTTCGTTGTTATCATGACAGAGCCGGCAAGTGTAAAGCTTGTCACAACAAGGCGCCTAACACCCAGAGGACAAAGGAACATAAGAAGCAAAAGAAGACAAGTTAACTATGCAAAAAAACAACAACAAAAAAAAGTTCTACCTTCTCCTTTGATTCATACAACCAATGGATCAGTTGCTAACAGTTCAGTTTACTGGCATATTTGATGCTAATGATTCCCCCCCTTGTTTGTATGTCACTAAATAAAACTTTAAAACACAGTAATTGTAACAGAAAGAAAACCTTAAACAGAAAACTCAAGCCCATAAATCTTAATCTCATTCTCAGCCTAAATAGTAAATAGGTAACCCCTTCTTGGACACTGCCAGATTAAAAAAAAAAAAAAAAAACCATTGCTGTACCTTAATGTCTAAAGAGAAAATGGGATTTTACTTAACTAATATTTCTTTTTTTTTTGGTCATTTTGAGACGGGGTTCTCCCTGTAGCCCCAGGTGGCCTGGAACTCACTCTGTAGACCAGGCTGGCCTTGAACTCACAGAGATCCTCCTGCCTCTGCCTCCCAAGTGCTGGGATTAGAGGCAATTATTTTTTCATCATGAACATACCTAATAATGCATAGAATGAAATAAATGTAAACAGTAAGAGACAATCATTATTTTTGAGAATGGAAAAAAATTGCCAGTTATCCACTGAAATCTAGTCTCCTTTTCCTAAGCAGATAATCAACTATTCTATATTTAGATCCCACAAATTGTCATATACCCTAAAACATGTATTAATAATATAACAAAAAAAGAACCTTGTCCCTAAAATGACAATGTGAAGCAAAGACGCATGCTAATCTGCATCACTCACCTTGGAATTGCTAAGTGGGAAGAAATACATTCATTATTCTTTAAACCATATTATTGTTCAGTCATTTCTATATAAATATTTAACCTTTATCCTAACTATTATATTAAGAAATTCCCAGGGCTTCAGGTGTAGCTTAATGGTAAACTTCTAGCATATCCAGGGTACTGGGTTTCAATGCCCAATCCCCAGTACTCAAAAAACGAAAGCTCATTTTGGAGGTGAAAATGACCAAGCTATGTAAAGTTGTCCAAAAATCTTTTAAATTAAAAAAAAGGGGGGGGGGGGAATTCCCAGGCCAGTGGCCTAGCCCAATACTTTCCAATACCCTGTTTACTACCTTGCAGATCTATACATTTCTGACAGTTTCCTACGCTGAAATTGAACATACCATTGTTTAGTCTTTAAACGTCATAACACTTTAATGGCTTCTTTTTTTCTCCCACATTACTCTGTCCTACATTTTAGTGATGAGTATATCCACGATAATCTTGTCAGTTGCTGAAACTTTCTCACTTTAAATGGCCTTGTCCTCCAGCCCTCCTCAGCCATCATCTCATAGTTATACAACAGTAGCTCACAAACTCTATCATATCAGCCGGGCGTGGTGGCGCACGCCTTTAATCCTAGCACTTGGGAGGCAGAGGCAGGCGGATCTTTGTGAGTTCAAGGCCAGCCTGGTCTACAGAGTGAGTTCCAGGACAGCTGGGGCTACAGAGAGACCTGTCTCAAAAAGACCAAAAAAAAAAAAAAAAAAAAAAAAAAAAATAGTTCATATCAAATTTACTGGTTTTTAAAATATTATTGTTTTATAAGTACTAACTCCATTACCTGTAAGGTAAGTATTTAACTGAAAAATAGCTGTATTTTCCCCTCAAATAGCTAGATTCTCCTATCTGTTTCTGCATTCAATCAGTTGTGGTTGAAGTCTATGAAGAAACTCTAGCCTCACACAAATATGCAACTGGAAAAGGGAAGAGTATTTTAATGGCCTTTCAGAGAATTATGGCTATTCTCTGAGACTACACCAAAACTCAACAACTCTTAAAGGTTAGTTGCAACACAGAATCTGAAATCATACCAGTGAAAATTCTGTCCTCTGTTCCATTAAACTCCATTAATCTAGCCTACACTCAAACTAATTTTCTTTTTTGTGTGTGTGAGGGTCACCCTGTAGCCCCAGCTGTCCTGGAACTCACTCTGTAGACCAGTCCACCTGCCTCTGCCTCTGGAGTGCTAGAATTAAAGGCATGCATCACCACACCCAGCTTAAAAGACGGTTCTTAGCAGCCATGTGGATTCTGGGAATTGAACCTGGGTCCTCTGCAAGAGCAGTCAGTGCTCTTAACTGCTGAGCCATCTCTCCAGCCCCTCAAACTGATCTTTTATCCACGTTTGTTATTGAGAAAATGCCAGTTCACTGAGTTATACAGATCTTCCAAATGTTTACGTATTTGACATGCAATTTTTTTGTTTGTTTTTTCCAGACAGGGTCTCCCTGTAGGTCCCAGCTGTCCTGGAACTCACTCTAGACTCACAAAGATCCGCCTGCCTCTGCCTCCCAAGTGCTAGGATTAAAGGCGTGCGCCACCATGCCCGGCGACATGCAATTTTTTTAAAAATCCTATTTGTTCAAAAAGTCTTTAGATATTGGTAGGCAAACTTCCTGAGTCACTGAAGCTAAAAAGAAATTTTCCGGGGCTGGAGAGATGGCCTAGCAGTTAAGAGCGCTGACCGCTCTTACAGAGGACCAGGGTTCGATCCCCAGCACCCACATGGCGGCTGAGAACAGTCTGAAACTCCAATTCCAGGAGAACTCCAGTTCCAGGGGAATCCGACACCCTCTTCTGACCTCCGAGGCATTGCACGACCCAGGTGCACAAACTTGCATACAGACAGTACATTCATACACATACAGAAATAAAATTTAAAAAGAAATTTTCCAAAATTCTAGTTTATTATTATTAAAGCTTCAATTTTACCACTAGATACAATTATTACCAATTATTTCTTTTTTTTTTTTTTTTTTTTTGTCTTTTGGCAGGGTCTCCCTTTTAGTCCCAGCTGGCCTTGAGCTCACTGTGTAGCTCAAGCTGTCCTTGAACAAGCTGAAGATGACCTAAACTTCTCATCTTTTGTTTCTGCCTCCCAAGTGTTAGTGTTAAAGGCGCGTGCCACCATGCCCAGCTCAATTATTTCTCTTTCAATGAATCTTGATGAAAGCTTGAATGGCCAATTTTTTTCAAGTAAATATATGTTCCATGGGGAAAAAAAGTAATTAATTACTTGACAATCCAATCGCACAAGGAGTTTTCCTCAAGAAAACCAAAGTGCTTGATAAAAATTTTTCCATTTATGGGGCTGGAGAGATGGCTCAGCAGTTAAGAGCACTGACTGTTCTTGCAGGGACTTGGGTTGCGATTCCCAGCATCCACATGCGGCTAAGAACCATCTTTAACTCCAGTTCTAGGGGAATCTGACACCCTCTTCTGACCTCTGCAGCACTGCACAACAAAGGTACACCTATGTAAACATTATTAAAAGGTATGTATGAGTTAAGATTTGATAATTTGGGGGCTTCATCAATGACATTTTAAGTGAAACTAGCTTTAACTATAATATAGTGCACCTAGTTCAACAGTATAGGATTACTGCCTTGGTTGATTCATAGCTATCACCAGTTTTAATCACCATCAATATAATGTGAACATACTGGATAAAGAATTTATAAAACCAACTTTGGTAGGCCGCATATGCCTTTAATCCCAGCACTATTGGAGGCAGCGGAGAGGCAGGCGGATCTCTGAGTTCAAGGCAGACCTGGGTAACAGAGTGCTCTCCAGGCCAGCTGGGACTGGGGACTAAAGGGAACACCCTGTCTAAACACTACAAAAAAAAAAGAAAAAAAAAAAGACATCCCTTAGTATTCTAAAAAGTCGTTTTGACTCACAGCCTCAGGACTTTGGGGGGCCATTCATCACATTCTAGAACTGTTACTCCAGAAAACAGATTCTATTAGCTCTGTATCTCAACTCCAAGCAGGAAATTCTCTAGCCACTAACTCTCTTTTCAACTAACCCCAAGTCCTTCCCTTGCATATACTCTACCTCCTTCCTCCACACACTCAGCAACTAAAATCCTAACACTAGTTAAATCCAACTCTCTCCTCCTACTGACATCAGAAACAGTTGACTATGGCTAGAGTAAAACCACCATCTTCCTGGCTGTTCTCACTTTAAAATCCTAAGTATTTTAGAAAAAGCAGACTTTTATTATCACAATTTCTCTAGAGTCTGTCTTAGGATATAGATGACCATTTTATATCATCTCCTCTTCCTTTAAAACTCTAACATTTCCCAAGCCGGACACGGTGCCACACGCCCCTTAATTCCAGGCACCCGGAAGGCAGAGGTAGGTGCGATCTCTGTGAGTTCGCGGCCACCCTGGTCTACAGAGGAGTTCCAGGAAGGGTGGAGCTACAGGGAGACCCTTTTTTTTTTCTCAAAAAGAACAAAAAAAAAACAAGACCTTCTTAATCCCAGTAACATTCTGCTGATGACCTTGCTGCTTATTTCACTATTAAAATAAAAGTAATCAAAGAAAATACCCTCCCACAAGACCAACCTTTTTGAGATTTTTTTCTTATCCTCTACCTTATCTTCTTTTACAAAGAATCTAGTTAGTCCGTGCTTGTAGCTAAGGTCAGCTTCACCTGTATGCTGGATCTTATCCCCTTTGACTACTGAAAGGATGGAAGACTAGAAAGCCTAAGTTCTCGGTTCCTCCTGCATAACAAAATGCCCAGTTAGACCTTTTCACATGCATTATAAAACACAGTGTAACACATCTTCAGCAACAAAAAAAAAAAAAAACTCATTTTTTGCTTCCCTCTTACAACAAACTTCAAAAATTCTCTAAGCTATTTCCAGTGCTCATTCCTCCATTCTCTCTTCAACCCATTCAATCAATCTTTATTCTGGATATCTCCACTGACACTTCTCTTGTTATGACCACTGATGATGCCAAATTCAAAGGTCAATTCTCACTTCTTACTCAAAACAGCTGCCTTCGAGATCTAGTAGATGACTGACTTCCTCCTTCAAACTCTTCACTTGGCCTCTCCTATAGGCAGAGGGGAAAGCAGAGGAATATTTGACACTCAGAGGTAAGCATCTCAGTGCTGTGAAACACAAATCTGGCTGTGCAATTTCTTTGCAGGTAGGGGCAGTTTCAGAACTCAAGTTTTTCTTTTTCTTATCTCTTTTTTTTTTTTTTTTTTTTTTTTGATCTTTTTGAGACAGGTTCTCCCTGTGGCTCTGGCTGTCCTGGAACTCACTCTGTGTACACCAGGCTGGCCTTGAACTCAATGAGATCCGCCCGCCTCTGCCTCCCATGTGCTAGGATTAAAGGTGTGTGCCACCATGCCCAGCCCGAACTCGTGTTTTTTTTTTTTTTTAATTTTTATTTATTTATTTATGTGTATGAATGTACTGTCTGCATGTAGGTTTGTGCACCCGTGTCGTGCAATGCCGCAGAGGTCAGAAGAGGGTGTCAGATTCCCCTGGAACTGGAGTTCTCCTGGAATTGGAGTTATGGACGGTTCTCAGCCACGATGTGGGTGCTGGGGATGGAACCTGGGTCCTCTGCAAGAGCAGTCGGTGCTCTTAACCGCTAGGCCATCTCTCCAGCCCCAGAACTCAAGTTTTAAAAAGTAATAAAATATCTTAATAGAAATGCAATCAAAAGGAGAGTCTTCAACTAGTTACACATAACACAAGTGACCAGATGTGAAAGACCTTCATCCAGTGCAGTCAAGCAATGCTCACCAAACCATGCCCTAAACAAAAAAGGTTGTCTTAACAGACCTGAAACCATCATTTGCTTCTAATTATTCGGTTCAGTAACCAGCAGGCATGACTGGTAAAGTGAAATAATAAAAAGTAAAATGATTTTGATAGTGGTGGTTTAACACTAACTACTCATTCCCACCTCCTACACACACTGCACCTGAACTTTAGTATGTAATCACGTTAAGAAAGAGGACCTTAGCAGGGCATGGTGGCTCACACCTTTAATACCAGCACTCGGGAGGCAGAAGCAGGCGGATCTCATTGAGTTCAAGGCCAGCCGGGTCTACAGAGCGATCTCCAGGCCAGCTGGGACTAAAGGGAGACCCTGTCTCAAAAATACAAAAAAAAAAAAGAGAACTTTTTCCCCCTTTGGTACTGGATACTGAACCTAGAGCCTCACTCATGCTAAATCAGCCCTCTACAAAGGACATCTAAATCCCCAAGCCCTCTTTTCACCTGCCCCACTGACCCCACCCCACCCCTCGTCCAATCCCAAATAGCTGGAATTATAGGTGGGCTGGAACCACAGGACTGCAGCATCGGGCCCAGCCAGAACTTCTATGATTCCGATTTTATACATGAGGCATTTAAATACCTTGCTCAAAATTACAGAGCAATTAAGGGGCAGAACTAAAATTGGGGGGGGGGGTGCGCTATCAATTCCAACACCCAAGTTTCTTTCTTTTTAGTGGGAGACCAGGAGTGCTGGGGGCATTGACGCCAGGGACGCCTCCATTTTAATTCCAAATTCTACTACTGAGTTACACCCCCAGCTTTCCCAACAAAATCTTCACATTGCTTCTTGAAAGAAAAATCAAGACACTTTTAACTATGTGAATCCCAATTTTAAAACTCTAGATGATTAGCAAGTTTCTCAAAGTAAGTGGCAAAAATAGCACGAATATACTAGGCACTTCTCTACGCCTATTCTCCAAGTTACCGGCATTTTAAACAACTGTATCCTATTTCGCACATTTCCTCCTTGACAGACTGCAGCAACAATAAAAGGAAGCTGACAGGCTGTACGATGTACGCACTCTATGCATAGAAATTAGATTCTGATGTTGCTTGCTTATCCTCCTTTCTTACTTCATCACACACCTGATGTTGCCCTGGAGAAAAGCTTAGACAGGCCTGGCACTGCCTGTCAACTTCCACCAGCGACGCCCACTGGCAAAGCGACTCTCACCGACACCCAGCTCTTCTCACCCGAGAGCTCTGCTTGCAACGTACAAAGCAGGGAGGAAACCTAAGGCTCACGGTCGTCCTGCCAAAAACGCTCTCTGCAAGAGGCCCCAGCTCCAGAAGGGACCCTGACCAGCCCCGCCTCAAACTGAAGCCTAGCTGCCTTACCCCAGCCGCCCCCAGCCCGACCCGGCGGCAGCAGAGCACGTAAGAGCCCTTAGAAGTCGTCACCTTCAGGAGACAGCCTCTGTCATAGTGCTCACAGCCCCGCCGCCCTCGCTCTCGGCTGCCGACGCCATCTTCCCCCGCCGTCGCCGCCATCTCCTCCACCTCCCCTCCCTCTCCACAGACCCTTCCTCCAGGTTGAAAGGCACGCCCAGAGAAGCAGCGTCAGTCTAGCTCCCCTCCTCCACGCAGCTGCTGCCACCACGGCTAGTATGGCGGCTAGGCACGTGACCCGGGGCAGCCGGATTTCCGGTTTCTGGGGCGAAGGGGCGGAAGCGAGGTGTGGCTCATACTCCGTCGTCGACGTTAGTCCCCGTGGTCGCTGCTAACGGTAATAACTCTTAGGTTGGTTCTTCCTTTCGCCGCATCGCTGCCTGCCCAGATCTCGGAGCGTAGTTCGGCCGACAGGGACCGCTGCGAAGCCGGGGGAACTCCGCAGCAGGCCACGTTCGCCCGGCGCCTGTGTGGAGACACCCCTCCCTCGGCCTAGCCCGCGGCCTCCGGAAGGGGGCGGAGCGCTGTGGCTGGACCGGAACTCGGCCCCCCGATGCTTTCTAGCAGTTGCGGTCCAGTTTGCCGCTTGTTCTGAAGACGCAGTATTATGTATCATTTGCTGGAGTCACCAGCAAAGCCATAAGAACAAAAAGTGAACGTATGACTTGCCCCAGTGGAAGTCACAGATGGACAGGGAGAGAGAATCACTGCAATAATGCGATCACAACTTGGAGAGACACTTGGAAAGGAGAATGTGTGGGGTGAAAGAACGGGTATTAGCGAGTACAAGTCTTAATCTGGGTGTCAGGGAACGTTTCTCTGGGGGAGGGGCGCTTGGGCTGAAATAAAAGTAGGCAGATAGTATGCCTGGAGGAGTTACCATGCACAGGCCTGTGGTACAGAAAACCTGGTGACTTTTAAGGACATGGAAGAGAAATACCCAAGTCGAAAAAAAACTAAAATCTGAACGCCTCAAGGTGCATAGCTAAATGTCTACCTTTATTAAAGTAGACCAAGACCTTAGAAATTTTTACCAGCAAATTTTAGGTTTGCGGGGGGTGGAGAATACTTGCTTTTCACTTTAGCCCTTAAGTTACTAACTCATTTTAATTCTCTTTCAGTTCTGTTATGAGTTGCTAAAATCATGGTGAAATGTTGCTCAGCCATTGGATGTGCTTCTCGGTGTTTGCCAAATTCCAAGTTAAAAGGACTGACATTTCATGTGTAAGACTTTGCTGTAATAAGCCAAGTACTTCCCCCTCCCATGTCTCCTCCTCGTGGTTTCTAGTACTCTTACACAGAGAAACCTCCAGTAACGTACTATAGAAATTATCCCTGAAAGTATAGCCTTTTAAGCCAAGTACTTTTAACTTTTACTAAAAATAAACAGCTGCCTGAGGGACATCTGGGGACACTAACTTGACAGGATAGGCCTTAGCAAAAAAAAAAAGCAATGTATGAATGGGGGTGAGGGCGGTGCATGGAGAACACTATGGAAGGGTGCCACTGGGGAAGAGATTATAAAGATGATTAAAACGTTCTGTATGAAATACACAAAAAAATTCAATAAAAATTTTCCAAACAAAATGAACAGCTGCAATTTTGAGCTCTAGTACCCAAGCCCTTTTTAAATACTCTTGTTAAATTTGAAGTGATGGGCCGGAGAAATGGCCTACTGGTTAAGAGCGCTGACTGGTCTTGCAGAGGACCCAGGTTCGATCCCCAGCACCCACATGGCGGCTGAGAACCATCTTTGACTCCAGTCCCAAGGGAATCCGACGCCCTCTTCTGACCTCCGCGGCATTGCATGACACGGGTGCACAGACCTACATGCAGACAGTACATTCATACACATAAAAAAAAATTAAAGTGACAGTGGTTCATTTGCACTTACATAATTTTATATAAAAGTTTTAAGTCCCAAGGAATCAAAGACTAGTTAAAAACAAACTTCAGGCCTGGAGAGATGGCCTAGTGGTTAAGAGGATTAAGAGCACTGACTGCAGAGGACCTGGGTTTGATCCCCAGCACCCACATGGCGGCTGAGAACAGTCTTTAACTTCAGTTCCAGGGAAATCCGACACACTCTTCTGACCTCCATATCATTGCACGACACAGGTGCACAGACCTGCATGCAGACAGTACATTCATATACATAAAAAATAAATAAAATTAAAAAAATAAAAAAACAAACTCCTCAAACTCACTTTTGCTAATCTTACCTGTATATTAACTATTTTATATACATGAGTGTTTTGTTTGCATGTATGTAAATACACTACATGTGTGTGATCCCAGAGGAGAGCAGAGGAGGGTGTCTGATACCCTAGAACTGGAGTTATGTCCATTGTTACCTGCCGTGTAGGTGCTGGGAATCAAACCTGGGTCCCCTGGGAAAGCAGCCAGTGCTCTTAGTTTACAACAGGAATGAAAGATCTTTGTTCAAATATATCCCTTCTAGTTAGAGATAGATGAGGCATAAAAGGTAATATAAATTACAAGTTCAGTCCTCCCAGCACTTGAGAGGAAGAGACCAGCAGATCTCCAGCCAGCCTGGTCTGCATAGTGAGTTCCAGACCAGCTGGGGCCATAAGAAAACCCTGTCTCAAAAAGATGTATAAAACACAAGTTTAGACCAAAGGTTATGTAGCTATATTGCAGATAAATCTTGATTCTGAGTTTGTGTTTTGACCATTTCCCTGACAGGCATAGGAAAAGATTTGTAGGATTTAATACTTACTCATTTGCTAAGAATTTTGTAGCTTTCATGCCAAGGATTTGTCTTTGTGTTATTAGTTTCTTTACTGGACATGGAAATTAAAAAAATACATATCTCCAACCCTGCCTTATTCCAAAAAAGATTTAAACCAGCTTTGAAAGAGATGGGAGGGGGAGTCAATAATCCTCTCTCTCAAAATAGATCTACCTCCAGAATTCCAGGCTCTCCAGCTGTTCTTTGTATATATTCACAAAGCATTTATAGACCCAGTATGAACAGAAATACTAAGCAATCTGCAGATGCTAACAAAAGAATGAATCTATTCATTGAGGATAAGTTCTAGATATCACTTGATAGAGGAAAATGCCAAGGGTACTCTTGTAACATCTATAAAGAAAATCCTTCAGCTGTGGATCTTGTATAAGCTCCATTGAAACGTTAATATAATATAAAATCTTAAAGGAAGGCCACGTGTTAGGAATGGTTGGCAGAAAAATCTGAATATTAAAACTGAGGTGCTGAGCATGGTGGCACGTGCTTTTAATCTCAGCCTGATCCTCAAGACTCACAAAGTGGAAATAGAGAACCAGCTCCTACAAGTTGTCCTCCATCTCCACATGCACTCATTGGCATGGACACATGGACGTGTGGGCAAGTAAATATATTTAGTTTAAAAAGATTTTAGGCTGGAGAGATGGTTCAGTGGTTAAGGGTACCTACCTATCACCTGCATCAGGCAGTTCACAACTACCTGTAACTCCAGCTCAAGGTTATACCTCTGGTCTTGGCACCCTCATGTGTATACAACTTCTCTTACATTCACATGTAAAATAGTAAAAAATTTAGAAATTGTGTACCAAATATTCATTTAACTGAGCATGGAAGCATAGTCCTTTAATCCAACACTTGGGAGACAGAAGCTGGCAAATCTCTGAGGTTGAGGCTAACCTGATCTATATAGGGATTTCTAGTCCAACAGGGTTACCTGAGACCCTGTCTCAGGAAAAAAAAAAAAAATTTAACTGAATACCCAGCATGATTCATGGTTTCCTGAATATTGCAGTTCCTATAACTAATAACTAAGGAATCAGTTTAGCTACTATCATATAAGACAGCTTTTATTTCAAGTATGCATCAATAGTATTTGATTTTAAAATTGCTTTCTGTACTTTTTTCTAGTTTCCCCACAGATGAAAACATCAAAAGAAAATGGGTCTTAGCAATGAAAAGACTTGATGTGAATGCTGCGGGCATTTGGGAGCCTAAGAAAGGAGATGTGTTGTGTTCAAGGCACTTTAAAAAAACAGATTTTGACAGAAGTACTCCAAATATTAAACTGAAACCAGGAGTCGTCCCTTCTGTCTTTGATTCTCCGTATCACTTAGAGGTTTGTTTATGAGCTGCTACTTTCACTCCGTACAAATGTTCTATGATATTACTGAAAAATCACTGAATTGTTTTCTCATTTGAAGTGCATTCTTTGGGTTTTTATAGACTGTAGCTTCAGCTTTCATAATGCATAACAGGTGTATTTTGCCATATTTTTCTAAGGTGCTAGGGAATATATCTACTCTCATTACCACTCTTTTTTTGGTCTTTTTCGAGACAGGGTCTCCCTGTAGCCCCAGCTGGCCTGGAACTCACTCTGTAGACCAGGCTGGCCTTGAACTCACAGAGATCTGCCTGCCTCTGCCACCTCCCAGCTACTGATGAACTTTTTTTTTTTAATTTTTATTTATTTCTGTATGTGTATGAATGTACTGTCTGCATGCAAGTTTGTGCACCCGTGTCGTGCAATGCCGCGGAGGTCAGAAGAGGGTTTCAGAATCCCCTGGAACTGGAGTTCTCCTGGAATTGGAGTTTCAGACAGTTCTCAGACGCCATGTGGGTGCTGGGGATCGAACCCGGGTCCTCTGCAAGAGCAGTCCGTGCTCTTAACTGCTGAGCCATCTCTCCAACCCCAATTACTGACTTCTAAAAGCAATTTTACTACACAAGTTAAGAAAGAATAAAAATTCAAGAAAAAAAAATAGAATGTCTTAATGATTATTATTAACTATTCCTAACAGGAAAAAAGAGAAAAGCTTCATTATAGAAAAAACTTCATTCTCAAACCCCTTCCAGTCACAAACCACAATCACCAGCTTGTTGGTGCCTCGTGTATTGAAGAATTCCAATCCCAGTTCATTTTTGTAAGTAAAATTACTTGCTGAGGTAATATTAATTCTTAAAGGTAAATATGTTCTCTCCACTAGGATCAACTGTGTTAGAATCATAGCAAATACTAAAGTGTAGGGTTTGAGGAATTTTCTTTTAATACATAATGTTTCCAAATAACGTTTGCATCCTATGGTCATTGTCATTTATTTATTTATTTATTTATTTATTTATTTATTTATTTATTTATTTTGGTCTTTTTGGAGACAGGGTCTCCCTGTAGCCCCAGCTGTCATGGAACTCACTCTGTAGACCAGGCTGGCCTTGAACTCACAAAGATCCACCTGCTTCTGCCTTCTGAGTGCTAGGATGAAAGGCCTGTACCACCACGCCCGGCCCATCATTGTCATTTAAATACGTGCAAAAGCAATATAGAAGTATTCTTTTGGTTATATATTTAGTTTGAATGCTTTTACAAGGACTGTTCTACCCATAAAGTAATTCTTCACTTTCCATGTTTTCCCATTGGAAATGTTTTATTAAAAAATGGATGTGTCCTTAGGTTTTATTGAAAAACAAACACAGTATAGAGTATATCACAATTACATTTATTTACTCATGTATTGCTTTTTCATTGAAAAACCAAATATGGAATATAAGCTGGCTATTCTAGTTTCTTTCCTTTTTTATTTTTTGGTCTTTTTGAGGCAGGGTCTCCCTGTAGCTCTGGCTGTCCTGGAACTCTGTAGACCAGGCTGGCCTTGAACTCAGAGATCCGCCTGCCTCTGCCTCCCAAGTGCTAGGATTAAAAGCATACACCACCACACCCAGCCCGGTTCTTTCCATTTTTATATGAATTTTAAATCACACGTTAAAATTCTATCAAAAAAACATTCTGGAATTTTTGACTAGTTTGGTATTGCCTCTAAAGATCCCTTTGGGAAGAACAGATACCTTAGTGGTAATCAGAAATCTTTCGACACATGAACTCATCATTTGTATTTATTAGGTCTTTAACTTCTCAGCATCGTTTTATAGTTTTCAGCACATAGGTATTTTATTTTGTCAGATTTATTCTTACTATTTTATATGTTGGCTATTAATATTATTTCATTTGCTTTAGAATAAGGAAATGCAATTGATTTTTTTATCGATCTTGTATCTGACAAACTTGCTGAATTCAAGTATTAATTACAGAAATTTTCTTTTTTGTAAAGGCAGTCAGATTTTTCTGCATAGCTCTTCATGTTCTCTGAAATTAAGGACAGTTTTTAATTCTTCCTTTCTGCTCTAAATGTCTTTCATTGCTTTCTCATGCTTCATTGCACTGCCTTAAACCTCCACAGCCATGCCGAATAGTATTGAAAGCTGGTACCCAGTACTTATTACTGATTTTAGGAAGAAGGCATTCAATCAGTTATTCATTACTAAGTATGATATTAGCTCTAGATTTTTCATAAATGCCTTTGATCAGATCAAGGAAGTACTTTGCTATTCTAGTTTGCTGAGTGGTCATGTGATTTTTCTTTTTTAGGTTATTAATATGAGCTATGTCAATTGATTTTTTTCAGGTGTTAAAACCAACCTTTTTATTTATTAATAAGTTAAAGATTTGTTCCAGGAATGACCTTTACTTCCTTATTTCATGGTACATTATCTCCTTTTTTTTTTTTTGGTCTTTTGAGACAGGGTCTCCCTGTAGCCCAAGCTGTCCTGGAACTCACTATATAGACCAGGATGTCCTTGAACTCACAGAGATCCTCCTGCCTCTGCCTCCGGAGTGCTGGGACTAAAGGTGTATGCCACCCCACCCAGCCATTATCTCTTTTATATATTTTTGTATTCTACTTATGAAATTTTTCTTAATCTTTCCTCATATGTTCAAGAGGGATGTTTAACTATAGGGTTCCCCTCCCCCTTAAACTATTTTATTTGTCTGGATGCAATGTCAGAATAAGACTGGCCTCAAACAGATGAATGAGGAAGAACTGCAAACTTTTCCAGTTTTCTGGGAGAAAAAAATGTATGTGTATGACATACGTGTACTGAGTGCATGTAAGTGCACTCACATCATGCAGTGCCCACAGAAGTCAGAAATGGTGTTGGGTCCCCTGGAACTGGAGTTACAGACCCTTGTTAACTGCCATGTGGGTGCTGGAAATCGAACTTGAGTCCTCTGCAAGAGCCGCCAGTGCTCTTAACTACTGAGCCATCTCTCCAGCCCTGGAAAAAAAAAGTTTTTTATAGGACGCTATTTTATAAATATTAAATAGAGTCCTCCCATTGAAGCTATGTGGAACTACAGGGTTTGGGGTTTTTTTGTTGTTGTTTGTTTGTTTTTGATCTTTTCAAGACAGGGTCTCCCTGTAGCCCCAGCTATCCTGGAACTTGCTCTGTAGACCAGGCTGGCTTTGAACTCACAAAGATCTGCCTGCCTCTGCCTCTGCCTCTGCCTCCCGAGTGCTAGGATTAAAGGTGTGCGCCACCACACCTGGCCAGAACTATAGTTTTTATGGAAGGAAACATTTATAGTTCCTGCGGGGTGGTGGCACACGCCTGTAATCCCAGCACTCAGGAGGCAGAGGCAGGTGGATTTCTGTGAGTTCAAGGCCAACCTGTCTACATAGTGAGTTCCAGGACAGCTCGGACTACAGGAAGACCCTGCCTCAAAAAAACTGAGCTGGGTGTGGTGGCGCATGCCTTTAATCCTAGCGCTTGGGAGGCAGAGGCAGGCGGATCTTTGTGAGTTCAAGGCCAGCCTCGTCTACAGAGCGAGTTCCAGGACAGCTGGGGCTACAGGGAAACCCTGTCTAGAAAAGACAAAAAAGAAAAAGAAAAAAAAACAAAACACCACAACAAAAATTTGTAGTTCCTATCATCCAAGGAATCTGTCCATTCTGTAGAATTTGTAGTCCCTTCATATCTCTGATTCCTGAGCATTTGTTTCTGTTCTTTTATATTGATCAGTCTATCTAAAGATTTAACAATCTTGTTGATCTTGTCAAAGAATACAAATTTCATTTCTTTGTTATCTTTTTCTAAATAAGGTAAAAGGTGAAGTCATGGTTTAAGGCCTGTCTTTCTAGTCTAGGCATCCCATGGTATTAATTTCTCCCTAAGTATTGTATTCCACAATTAAGTTGTGTTTCCATTGTCTTTCATACATTTAAATTCTGTTTAAACCCATGGATTATTAAAAAGTATAGTATGTGGGGCTGGGGAGATGGCTCGGTGGTTAAAGCCCTGGTCCTACAAGCCTAAGGACTAGAATTCAGATGCCCAGAACCCACATAAATGCCAGGTGGGTATGGCAGCCTCCTATACTTAGCCTTGAAAGGCAGTTCCCCAGAGCAGGCTGGCCATATGAGCAAGGTCTGAACTTGAGAGAACATATCCCAGTGAATAAGGTAGAATAATGGTGGAGGGTGATTCCCAACATAGCCTTGGCCCTCCACATGGAACACAGGTACACATGCACATCTATACACACATGGAAACAGAAAAATAAAAAAGGTATATTATTTGGTTTCTAAGAATTAGAGAATTTAGGGGGTATTTAATTAAATTCTGTTGTGGTCAGCAGATGTAAAATGTATAAAATAAATCCTCTTGATTTTTTTCATTATATATTTTTATTGAAATTTCTGTGCATTTCATACAATACATCTTAATTATATTTAGACCCTCTCCCCTATCTGCAGCTCTCCATAACCCCTGCCCACCAGAATTAAAGCCTCCTAATTTATTTATAGAGTTTATAGCCAAGAATATGGTCTGTCTTGGCAGATGTTCTGTATGCACTGGCAGTAGATTCCACTTTTGTAATCTAGAATGTGCTATAAGTTCCATTAGGTCAGGTTGCTTGATTATATTACTCAAGTCTTCGCTTTTATTGCTGAATTTCTGCCTACTTGCTTTGTTTTTTAATATTTTTTTAAAACAATCATTTTTTTAATATTTATTTTTATTTTATGTGTATGAGTGTATTGCCTGCATGTAAGTAAGTGCACCTTCATCATGCAGTACCTGCAGAGGTCAGAAGAAGGCATCACACTCCCTGGAACAGGAGTTACAGACAGTTGTTGGCCACCATATGGGTGCTGGTATTTGAACCAGGGTCTTCTGCAAGAACAGTCAGTGCTCTTAACTGCTGAGCCATTTCTCTAGCCCCTTTTTAAAAATTATTTCATTTTCGTCTCTTTACGCAGCTCTCATTTTGTCCTCTAAGTTGCCACCTTGGTTTCCCTGAGTGTTTTGCATCAGCTCCTCAGCTCAGTCTGCCAAGCTCTGCACGATCTCCTCCTTGTACTGGGACCTGCAAACTCAAAGCAATAAGCTAGGGCAAGCATAGACCTCACCTCTCTTCCCATCCATCCATGACAACTGCCTTCCTTGTCTAATTTCGGTCAAAACTGCTTTGTCTTTTGACCCTGTGTTGGTTCTTTTAGGCAGGTTTCAATCCAGTCTTTAACTGGTTGGTTGTCATCTTCACTAATTTTAACATTAAATAGTGGCTCTTTAGAATTATTTTAAGTGTCTTAATTCATTATTTCAATTTCCAAATGAAAATTTAAAAAAAAATATGACTAACCAATTTAAACATAACAAAAATAAATATTAACAGGAATTAAATTGTCTTTTTAAATTCTAAGACTGGAGTCTTCTCTAAATCCCCAGCAACTAGCTCCAGTGCTCCTTTCCTATAATCTCTTACAGAGTACAAAATGAAGTTAAAAATTTAGCGGCTTGGAGCTGAAGTTGTGGCTCAGTAGGTTAGGGTGCTTGCCTAGCATGCCCAAAGCCCTGGGTTTGATCCCCAGCACCACATAAACTGGGCATAGTGATGCTTGCCTTACTTGGGAGGTAGAAACAGGGGGATCAGAAATTCAAGATAATCTTCAGCTACATAGAGAGTTCAAGCCCAGCCTCAAATACATGAGACCCTGTCTGAAAAGAAAAGAAAAAAGTCAGGTCTGCTGGCAAACATTTTTAATCCCAGCACTTGGGAGGCAGAGACAGATGGATCTCTTTGATATTGAGGCCAGCCTGGACTACATAGCAAGTTCCAGGAGAGCCAGGATACATACTGAGACCATGTCTGTAGTGCTTCCCATCCATACTGTTCTCTACGTGAATGCCCAGCTTTAGATAGGAATGAGAGGCTTGACTACCCTACGTATTGCTTTTACTTCCCATCGACCAGACTAGCCTCAGTCTCACAAAGATTCACCCGCCTCAGCCTCCTGAGTACTGGGATTAAAGGCATGTACCACCACGCCTCAACATTCCTATATTCGAAATATCACCAAGGTCTTCTCTTAAGTATCATAAATAAAGAAATAGCTGAAACTTAGTGCTAAGCTTGTGTCTAACTACATTATGATTTAATAACTTGGTGTTTGTGTTTTTAGGAACATAGCTACAGTGTTATGGACAGTCCAAAGAAACTTAAGCATAAACTAGATGATGTGATCCACGAGCTAGAGAGTACCAAGGAAAGCCTACGAGATGTTTTAGACCGAGAAAAACATTTCCAGAAATCACTGAGGAAGACAATCAGGGAATTACAAGATGAATGTCTGATCAGCCAGGAAACAGCAAATAGACTGGATGCTTTCTGTTGGGAGTGTTGTCAGGGAATCATGGAATGAGACTGTTTTGTGAAAGTTTCATGCTGCGTTGTCCCACAATTGACACTGATACCGCCTTTTAGAAAACCAGGCTCGTGTGCCATCACTAATAGTGTCTGTCATTGAAGGCAATGCTTTGGATACTCTGGAACATTCACATTATGATTGTCTTGCAGAGACTTAAAGATGTGCAGGAATATGTTGTGCTTACAGTGCTTTTGTGTCACTTGTGATGATTATGTTTTTATAGGCCTAAACTAGTGAAGGGTCACTATTTTAAAGTGGTTAAAGTCTCAAAAACTAAGAAAATATATCAAGTTGACCACAATAACTTAAAGTAATGGGAGCATCAGAACTTTGGCTCCAGCTACATTTACTTGTCTGTGCTCTGTGGTAAGTTGTGAATTTCATTTTAAATGTATTTTACTGTAATTCGATTATAACAACATATCCATCTTGCATCCAACCCAGGGTGCTTTAGTTATTAATAACACTGGAGTTTTTGTGAAGCATTCTGTAGCCTTGACTCTGAGAATAACACAGGGAGGAGATTTACTGGCCTTTACCTCTGTTAGAGCTGGATAAAGAAGTCTCCTGACAAGCCTCATATTTACAGTACAGCATTCTTCCTCTGAAGGAGGAAGTGAACCAGAAGCATTTTACAAACCAGAATATAAAAGCTCATAAAATTGGTCTTTGATTGATTAGTCGTCCTGATAGCTATTTAAGTTGTGCTTCATGACTTTTTCATTCATATCTTCACAATATCAGTGGCAAAGCTAGCCCCGTGCTTGGAATATTGCTTTGCATTTGGTAGTATTGCTGACATTTTAAAAAATAATAAAATATAAGAAAAGCCATTAAAATGTTTTTTGGCCCTTACAGTGGAATCAGAAACTAAACTGATTATTATCCAAGGTGAGCAGCAGAGAGATAGGGAGGCAGAACAGCAGCTTTGAAGTAACTTCTTTACAAAAGGTGCCCAAAAAAGTTGGTTATTCTCCAAGTGATCCAAATTGCCACACATGGTGGCATATGTCTTTAATCCCAGCAATCAGACCTCTGACATCAAGGCCAGCCTGGTCTACAAAGCAAATTCCAGGCCAGGTGGGGCTGCAGAGAAACCCTGCATTATAAAATAAAATGTTGGAAATTTTGCATCTTTCCTAATTTCTCACTAAAACTACTGAAATTGAGAATCATAAACATTGTGGATTAGAATAAAAATATTGGCCAAAGTTATCTGTAGTATGCGTATGAATGAACATCATTGAGAAGGCTATGTGGGTAGCAGTTCCATTGTATTAGTACATCAGTTCCAGCTTTCGCTAATTTGTTAATTGTAACTTTGTGTCATATTGATAACAGTAAGGATATGGTTCAGTTGAATTTTTAATTTAAGAATTTCCTGTTTTAACACATCCTGTATTTTTTGTGGAAGATTACAAATCTTCCTTCTAAAAAGAGATGTTTGCAAAAGATAAGTATTATGCCAAGAAATTGAAATTATTGAGACTCTTTTATTTCCTTAAATATTTTTATTATTATGTGTCTGAACTAAGTGCATCCATGTCATGCAGTCCCCACAGAGATCAGAAGAGGGCATTGGATCCCCTGAAACTGGAGTTATAGGTGGTTGTTAGCCACTATGTGGGTGCTGGGAACTAAACCCTGGTGCGCTTAACAGCTGAGCTATCTCTCCAAGCACCACCACCACCCCACCCCACCCCCAGAAAAAAAAAAGTTTTTTAATTCTCTACCTGTTATTTATTTTAGTTGTTTAGTTTTTTGGGGTTTTTTTGTTTGTTTGGTTGGTTTGGCTTTTGTTTTGTTTTGTTTTGTCTTTTTGAGACAGGGTCTCCCCTTATAGCCTCAGCTAGCCTGGAACTCACTCTGTAGACCAGGCTGGCCTTGAACTCACAGACATCTGCCTGTGCTGCCTCCTGAGTGCTAGGATTAAAGGAATGCAGCACCACGCCCCCAGCTTAAAGACAGTTCTTAGCCGCCATGTGGATGCTGGGAATCGAACCCAGGTCCTCTGCAAGAGCAGTTGGTGCTCTTAACCACTGAGCCATCTCTCCAGCCCCTAGTTGTTTAGTTTTTAACGCATAATGGGTACTTTAATGAGAAGTTTGGTAATAATCTTAGATTTTGGTAGAGTTGGAGACTTTTTTTCCTCATCCTGCGGGCCAGTGGTGAAAACTAAAAATCCCAACACCATGTCTCCAAAACCCTGGCTGCTCAGTACAGAGCCAGCCTGGAAGATGCCCACGAGAAAGTCCCAAGTTCCGCCATCTTATAGTGGACAGTCACTTTGCACATGTGACCATGGTCAGTCTTTGTCTTCTTTTCACTAGGCCTAGCATCACTGAGAGATAACTGTGAATGAGGTACTAGCATCAGAAAAGACCCAGAGTTCCTCACTTGCTCTTCACCCTTGTGGAGAGATGGTCACCAAAAGGAATCTGATTTTAAAAATGGGACCTTCACCTGCCGCTTGAAAGGAATGTCTAAGCACAATACAGACCTCAGTCCTCTGGACAAGTGATTCCAGTCCAGGCCTTCCAGGGGAGAGCTGCTCTATATAGAGATAGCCATGCATGTCTCATCCAGAAGCCTCAGCAAGCCAGGCTGGAGTAAGGGCTCTAATTTCTTCTAAACATGGAGAAGCCTCTAGACTCTGGAACACCCTCGAGTACCAAAGCAGGTATGAGGACTTGGTGTGGCAATTTTTCTCCATATCAACTCTAAATTTCTGAACATAGGTTTTGGGTGCTAAAGGTAGCTACAAGTATACCAATCTTTAAGGGAAATGAAATATATTAAATAAATACTTAGTTGTAATTTTTTTTTACTTAGTTGTAATTTTAAAAAGGTAAAATTCCTACAGAAATAATTGGGAAATGAAAATCCATTATTTATTCAAAAAATAAATTTTTTCTCTAGTAATGTGTTGTGGTTTTTTAAATACCTTGATTCAATAAAATGGTCACGGAAAAAGAGCACACAGAGGTTTGGCTTTTACCTGCATTTTCTGGCCCCATCTGGCTCGCCATGGTATGAACTGGCATCCTGGTTTGGGGTATCTGAAAACTGGCAGCCGTTCATGTCACCCACTATATAAGGAAAATAGTATTGCTAAGTGTGAACAGTGCTGCCTTCAGAACCCAGAAACCTAGCAGGCATTGCACTTCCTTCGAAACAGCAGGCAAGGTGTAATCATTTGTCTTTTATTTTAGGGGACATGACCCATCATGCCCCAGATGACTGAATATACCTTTTCCCAAATTTTACTGTATCTCTTGAGTTTCATAGATCTTTTTTTGCCTCATCCATTAGAGCACATAAGTTTTATCAGTACATCAACTAGTCAGGATGGAAAAGCATGCACATCCAAAATCAATAGTTTAATAGTTTTGTAGCCATGTTATTCTTCTGTAGCAAAGGTAGCATAGTCAACACAACAGATCTACACAGGGACACTGTTTGATTTTTTGTTGTTGTTGTTTTAAAAGGTTTTTTAGGGCTGGAGAGATGGCCTAGCGATTAAGAGCGCCGACCGCTCTTACAGAGGACCCAGGTTCGATCCCCAGCACCCACATGGCAGCCAAGAACCATCTGAAACTCCAATTCCAGGAGAACTCCAGTTCCAGGGGAATCCAGCACCCTCTTCTGACCTCCGAGGCATTCCACAACATGGGTGCACACACTTGCATGCAGACAGTACATTCATACACATACAGAAATAAATTAAAAAAGTTTTTTATATCTTATTTTTATGTACATGGATGTGCTGCCTACATGTATGTGAGTGCACCCCTGTTGTGCAGTGCTACAGAGGTCAGAATAGGGCATCAGATCCCCTGGAACTGGGTTAAAGATGGTTCTTAGCCACCATATGGGTACTGGGAATCAAACCTGGGTCTTCTGCAAGATCAGTCAGCACACTTAACCACTGAGCTATCTCTTCAGCCCCATATAAGGTTTTATTTAAGTACATATACACACACACACACAAAGCCCACATGAGCGCAGGTACCCACAGAATGCAGAAGAGAGCATCAAATCCCCTGGAACTAGAATTACAGACAGTTGTAAGCTGCCTGATATGGGTGCTGGGAACCAAATTCAAGTCTTCTGCAAGAGCATCTCTCCATCCCTTTTTTAAACCTTTCAGACAATATCTTGCTATATATCTTAGGTTGGCCTCAAACATGATCTTCCTGCCTCAGCCTTCTGTCATTAGGATTACAGGCATACACAAACATGTTTGGTTTATATTTCTTGCTTATCTCATTTGATTGACATCATCCACAGTTTATATAATTTTGTTTAGAATGTAAGTCTCTTAATTACAACATAAGCAACAGTATTAACAGCCTCAAAGCAAGACCGTACACTGTTGTTGAGTCTGGGTGAGCATTTCTAATCCTTCAATAAGGATGGAAAAGCATGCACATCTGAAATCAATAGTTTCTTAGCTGGTAGCCATGTTAATCCACTGTAGCAAAGGTAGCATGTTCAACACCGCAGCTCTACACAGGGACACTGTTTGATTAAATTTGCCTTAATCCACTGTTAAGTTGCAGTATCAGTCAAAATTTGCAGGGGTCAGAGGGATGAATCAAATGGAGACATGACGAGGGCCAAAGTAGTTTGAGCTGAATATCTGCCTTTCCTTGGAATCTGAAATTGGAATGTGTCAAAGTATGCTTGTGTGACTGACTTGTCCCCAATAAAACCTTGGATCACCCTCCCCAGTATGCAGTATTTCTATTTTCACAGTTCGAGTCTACAGGAATCGTGCATGTATGCCTACACTGAAAATGGACTCTTGGAAACTTAAATCTGATTTCCCAGATTTTGTATCATGTGCATTTTCTCATTGCTGATTTTGCTTTTTTGTGTCTTTTCCTATAATCATAGCCACAAGGACAACTACATGCTGAGTTCTGTGAATCTTCCTAGAAAATCAGTACACATGTGGGTACTCTTGGAGACCAACCCTTGATGGGATTCACCAGTAGCAATGAGGATCCTGAGAGACAAAATAATGCTTCTCACAAAGATCTTCACATTCTTATACCCAAAACTTGAACATAGTGTTCTTTTCATGGCAAAAAAAAAAAAAAGGACCTTTCAGGTCTTTAAAGATCTTGATACGGGGCTTATCCTGGACTCGCCATGGGAGTCTTTATAGGAGATACAGAAGTGCAACAATAGAAGTAAAATTTGGAGTGTTAAACAGTTAAGAACTAAGGGATGTGGGCAGCTTCTAGAAACTGGAAAAGACTCAGAAATGAATTCACCCCAGGGCCTCCACAGGAAATGAAACCTGTCATCTTTACTGTAGATTTCTGCTCTAAAAGTTGTGCTTTAAGCCTCTGAGACTGTGATAAGTTGTTACAACAGCATCAGAAGGCTAATATCTGCACCAAAGTAGTATCAGAGAACCTATGAGAACAACTACAAAGCAAGTCAATTTTAACAGGAAACAATCCAAAGGAAATAGTTTCTATGGTAGTATATAATAAGCTAAGGCATAGTGTATGAATGGATGGCCCCAGTTAAGAAGAAAGTGTAAGCTGGGTGTGGTGGCGCATGCCTTTAATCCTAGCACTTGGGAGGCAGAGGCAGGCAGATCTCTGTGAGTTCAAGGCCAGCCTGGTCTACAGAGTGAGCTCCAGGCCAGCTGGGACTAAAGGGAGACCCTGTCTCAAAAATACTGTGCTGGATAGCTTTAGTGTCAACTTGGCACACCTGGGTTGAGGGAGCCTCGGTTGGGGAATTGGCTCCATTGGATTGGCCTGTGGACACATCTGTGGAGTATTGTCTTGATGGTCGAGGGGGGGGGGTGCAGCCTGGGCAGGTGGTTGTGTATAGTATAAGAAGGTGGGCTGGGCATGAGCCAGGGGGAGCAAGCCAGTGAACAGAACTCCTCCATAGCCTGTGCTTCAGCTCCTGCCTCCAGGTTCCTGCCCTGAGTTCCTGGCCTTGGGCTCCCTAAGTGATGAACTGTGACTCAGGAGATGTAAGATGAATAAAACCTTTCCTCCCCAAGTTGNGCAGAGCTCTGGTTTGTGCAACAGATAACTAGAGGTGTGACATTTTGCTCAATGCCTCAAGGGAAGGGGCCTGGAACTTTGCAGAGATAGGGCGAAGCAAGAATCTTTTTAATATCCCAAATCTTCCAGCTATAGATAACTCTGGAAGCCCACAGAGATATCAGATAACTGGAGATCTCCTGGGACA
The DNA here is from genome assembly GCA_009823505.1 of Rhizomys pruinosus. Taxonomy (NCBI): domain Eukaryota; kingdom Metazoa; phylum Chordata; class Mammalia; order Rodentia; family Spalacidae; genus Rhizomys; species Rhizomys pruinosus. The sequence goes on along the minus strand of VZQC01013897.1, from coordinate 2,865,241 downwards.
GGTCTTACATATTCTTGCTTCAAGCCACACACAAAGTTTCATTCCCACCCTCTAGAAGAAATTTGAGCACATTTACAGGTGCAGAGATTCTCAGAAACGTGAGCTGAAGTGGGAGGCCCTGCTTCACAGGCTTATTGTAAAAAGAAACATGTGAATGTTATTGGAATGAGCCAGAGAAGTCTGGCTGGTGCCTAGAGAGTCTTTTCCTCTAAAAATCTAACACTTGCGCCTAGAGAAAGTTGGATTCCCTAACAGAGAGAAAGTACTCTTTCCCTAGCAAAATAAAAGACATAATAGAAGCTGGGCATGGTGGCGCATGCCTTTAATCGTAGTACTCAGGAGGCATAAGCAGGTGGATTTTTGTGAGTTCAAGGCCAGCCTAGTCTACAGAGGGAATTCCAGGACAGCAGGGGCTACAGGGAGACCCTGTCTCGAAAAGACCAAAAAAAAAAAAAAAAAAAGGAGCAAAGCCTGAGAGGGTCCTGAGCCATGGACGCCACCGGCCTGCTGTGGCGCTCTGACTCCGACTTCCTGTTGCTTCCTTAGACTTCCTTCACTGGTTTTTATTATTAATTTATATTTTATGTGTATGAGTGTTTTGCCTGCATGTATCTAAGTGTACCTATGTCATGCAGTGCCTGTAGAGACCAGAAGCAGGCGTCGGATACCCTAGAACTAAAGTTATGAAAAATTGTTAGTGGGTGCTGAGAATGGAACCCAGGTCCTCTACATGAGAGGCAAGAGCTCTTAACTGCTGAGCCATCTGTTGGCTGTCATCAAACTCCCTTTTAGAGAAAGTCCTCAGGACTGTCCCCCTTTCTCCCATATTCACCTTCCCTCAGCTGTGCTTCTCATCAAAAAACTGTGCCTGGGGGGCTGGAGAGATGGCCTACCAGTTAAGAGCACCGACCGCCCTTACAGAGGACCCGGGTTCGATCCCCAGCATCCACATGGTGGCCGAGAACCGTCTGAAACTCCAATTCCAGAACTCCAGTTCCAGGGGAATCCGAGACCCTCTTCTGACCTCCGCAGCATTGCACGACACGTGTGCACAGACTTGCATGCAGACAGTACATTAATACAAATAAATAAATAAATAAATAAATAATAAATAAATAAATAAAATTAAAAAAAAAAAAACTGTGCCTGATGCCCAGCAGGATCTGTCCAAGATTCACATGGAAAAAGAAAGTATCACATTAGAACCTCGAAACCAGGAATGTGGAGCCCAGTATTCCATTTGGCTGGGCGATAGAAAGCAGGCTTTTGCCCTGATTACCTGCAAAGGCTGAGGGTTCAGGCTGGCCTTTGCTCCTGCCAATGGACAGTCGATTCCCCTTGGGGGTTTTCGGTAGAAGGTGTCACATTCCTGAACCCATTTCTAAAGAGCACTTCTTGGTTTCAGGAACCAACTGGAGCCTCTGCCAGCTAGCATAAACAAGGCATTTGTAGAAAGTGCACTGTAAATTTCTCTTGCACCCCCACCCCCGTCCTCACCTCAAGCCCACCAAAAGCTACTATATAAGACCCTAATCACCTGCAAATAAATGACTTTTTTGGTCCCTTGAGTCCAGCTCCCAGGTCTCTTTGACCTGCTGAGTTTACCTGTGCTCTGAGTACCCCACCTGCTGCAAGAGCAAGATAGCTTTATGGGCTGAAACAGCTTTATGCTCCGAGAGGCCAGTGGCCCGAGCTGGGACACCTGGAACCCCACTGCCCCACACAGGAGCATACAGTTTGTCATCTGATAAACAAACAGGAGCCTATGGTACCACCAGGCTTAGCAGTTGAAAACTGAGAAGCACATCCAGAGGTTCCATACATATTTTTCAAGTATAGGAACTACACGGCAGAGAATAGCTAGATACTGGATAAAATAAAGATAAGACCTGCAGCTTGTCATCCAGGTTACAGAGCAGTGAGAAATTCTAAAGCCACAGATGCCAAAGATGCTCTGTATCTGAGATGGATGGGTTCTTAAATGCAGCCTAAGGCATTTCTCACCGTACTCCTCTCTGATGGATAACATTCATGTTCAATAGACTCATACCACAACATATTACATGTGAGTATTTGGGTTTCGTTCATTTGATATTTATCTTCTCAGAAACATACATTGTTTGCAGCAGCCCATACACTACTGAAGGATGCAAGAATGGTAAGATGAAATCTACAACCTAAGGGATACAGACATATCTAACACAAATACAAATATGTGATAAGGACTGTGGGGAAGATAAGACTAATGGAGCCTCAGAATTCCAAAACAAAACATCAGTGTGTCAGGGTGGACATTCTTAAAGTTCTGGCCTAGACCTGATTGTGTTAGCATACTCATCAGATGCAAGAGTAGAGCAAACCACCTATGGGAGAACCAAACAGACCTGTATTCAAATGTGAGGCAGGCCTACCACTTTATTACTATAGAACCTAGTCATGTCGCTGAATTTCTCCAAGCAGTTATGAAATACATGATACCTTAGTTGTGCTGAAAACTCTATGTGTATGCTGGGCATGGTGGCGCACACCTGTAATCCTAGCACTTAGGAGACAGAGGCAGGCGGATCTTTGTGAGTTCAAAGCCAGCCTGGTCTACAGAGTGAGTTCCAGGACAGCTGGGGCTACAGGGAGACCCTGTCTCGAAAAGAAAAAAGAAAAAAGAAAACTCTGTGTAAAACACGGACCATATAATGAACTTTCCATATGTTTTTCTTCCTTCTTAAAACTTCATCTCAGAAACATGGGAAAGGGAAAAGAACAAAAGAAGAGGAACTAAAAGCAAAAGGAAGGAAGCTTTGATGGAATGATAGCAGCACGGAGAGCAGGGACCAGGTGGGCTACTTGCCTTTTTAAAAAGAAATCTTGCCGAGTGTGATGGCGCATGCCTTTAATCCGAGCACTGGGGAGGGAGAGGCAGGCGAGTCTTTGTGAGTTCAAGGCTGGCCTGGTCTACAGAGTGAGTTCCAGGACAGCTGGGTCTACAGGGAGACCCTATCTCAAAAAGACAAAAGAAAAAAATCTTGTCGGGCATGGTGGTGCACACTTTTAATCCCAGCACTCAGGAGGCACAGGCAGGCGGATCTCTGAGTTCAAGGCCAGCCTGGTCTACATAGTGAGCTCCAGGACAGCTGGGGCTATAGGGAGGCCCTGTCTCAAAAAGATTTTTAAAAAAGAAGAAAAAAGAAAAGAAAAAGAAAATCTTTCCTCCCTGTGGCACTGGTTCCACTTAAGAAAATTTTTCTTAATCATCTCTTCTCCATCTTTCCACCTCAACTGTAACAAGCTATTTAACGCATTTTGGATATACTTTGTTCACTCATTTAATGTAAAGCATAAACAGTGCTGCTAAAAATGTGGTTCATAGACTGGTGTTCAAGTGAGCTTGCACCACGGTATAGACCAATGACATCATTACATGCAGTTTAATTCAGTCAATTATAGACGTTCTTGTGAATGGAACAGTACACTGATTAATTCTCTGGAACAAGTGCTTTATCTCATTCTGGAACAGTCAGAGCTACAGTCTGGCTCCTTGGAGGACCACTGTCTCAGAGTATCAAGTCATTTACTAAACAGACAGGTTTTGACCAAATGAAGTTGTGGTTTGTGGTCAGTTGACAGCAGAGGAGTTCCCGACAGATCTGTGTCAGACAATAAACCCCCCAGATCCTTGTGGCAGACTGTATGCATTGGAAAGGTGACATCACATCTGAATCAGCAGTGTGGAGCTTGGTACTTTATAAAATAGAGTAGTTTTATTAAGTAAAGAGTAAGGTATAAAAAAAAAAAAAAGAGTAAGGTATATCAGCTATGCAGGATGCTAACTACAACCAGTGATGAACAACACCTGTGGAGACAGGCATTCAGCTACAGATTTGCAGTCAAGTATATCCAATGCACGATCAATAAAAATGAAGGGTACTTATGATTATTACAAAAGTAGATTTTATGCCAGGCATGGTGGTGCACTTGGGAGGCAGAGGCAGGTGGATCTCTGTGAGTTCAAGGCCAGCCTGGTCTACAGAGTGAGTTTCAGGACAGCTGGGACTACAGGGAGACCCTGTCTTGAAAAGAAAAAAAAAGCAGATTTTATAATGGTAGACAAAGCTACATAACTGAAATGAATTGGCTCTGAAATCCTAAGGATTTTAACTGATTTTCACTCTTGGCAGGCTACTTAGAACTGGGTATAGCACTCAGGAGGCAGAGGCAGGTGGATATCTGTGAGTTCAAGGCCAGCCTGGTCTACATAGTGAGTTCCAGAATAGCTGGAGCTACAGGGAGACCCTGTCCCCCCCCAACCCCCCCCAAAAAAACCTAGGAAGTGTCTTGATTTTTGAGACAGGCATTTCATCTCTGTGGCCATCACCATTATCTGGCCAAATTTGGTTGAAAAGATAGGAAATGATTATAATTAGAAATAAAATGTAATTATCTAGCCGGGCGTGGTGGCGCATGCCTTTAATCCTAGCACTTGGGAGGCAGAGACAGGTAGATCTTTGTGAGTTCAAGGCCAGCCTGGTCTACAGAGTGAGTTCCAGGACAGCTGGCCTCTTCCCCTCTCCTTCTGCTTCCCCTCTTTTTTTTCTTTTACTTCCTTCTTTCCTTCCCACTTCCCTCGCCCTCTCATTTCTTTCCCTTCCCTACTCTCTCACTCCCCGTTACTTTTTCCTTTTCTTTTTCCTTCTTTTTCTTTTTTTATTATTTTATACATATAAAATAAATTAATCAAAATACTTTAAGAGTTACATGGACTTGTAAATTAAAGTTTTTAAAATGAAAAATAAATTTTTTCTCTAGTAATGTGTTGTGGTTTTTTAAATACCTTGATTCAATAAAATGGTCACGGAAAAAGAGCACACAGAGGTTTGGCTTTTACCTGCATTTTCTGGCCCCATCTGGCTCGCCATGGTATGAACTGGCATCCTGGTTTGGGGTATCTGAAAACTGGCAGCCGTTCATGTCACCCACTATATAAGGAAAATAGTATTGCTAAGTGTGAACAGTGCTGCCTTCAGAACCCAGAAACCTAGCAGGCATTGCACTTCCTTCGAAACAGCAGGCAAGGTGTAATCATTTGTCTTTTATTTTAGGGGACATGACCCATCATGCCCCAGATGACTGAATATACCTTTTCCCAAATTTTACTGTATCTCTTGAGTTTCATAGATCTTTTTTTGCCTCATCCATTAGAGCACATAAGTTTTATCAGTACATCAACTAGTCAGGATGGAAAAGCATGCACATCCAAAATCAATAGTTTAATAGTTTTGTAGCCATGTTATTCTTCTGTAGCAAAGGTAGCATAGTCAACACAACAGATCTACACAGGGACACTGTTTGATTTGTTGATTGTTGTATGCATTAAAAGTTTTTTAAGGGCTGGAGAGATGGCTAGCGAGTTAAGAGCGCCGACCGCTCTTACAGAGGACGCAGGTTCGATCCCGCACACACATGGCAGCCAAGACACATCTGAAACTCCAATTCCAGGAGAACTCCAGTTTCCAGGGAATCCAACACCCACCCTCTTCTGACCTCCGAGGCAGCCACAACATGGGTGTACACGCTTGCATGCAGACAGTGAGTCATCATACACATAATAATAATTAAAAAAGTTTTTTTATATCTTATTTTAGTGTACATGGGATGTGCTGCCTACAGTGTATGTGAGTGCACCCCTGATTTGGCAGTGCTACCGAGGGTCAGAATAGGGCATCAGATCCCCTGGCACTGGTTTAAAGATGGTCTTAGCCACCATATGGGACTGGGAATCAAGACCGTGTGTCTTCTGCAAGATCAGTCACACACTTAACCATCTGGGCTATCTCTTCAGCCCCATATAAGGTTTTATAATTTAAGTACATATACCACACACACACAAAGCCACTGAGCGGAGTTACCCACAGAATGCAGAAGAGAGCATCAAATCCCCTGGAAACTGGAGATTACGACCAGTTGTAAGCTTGCCTGAGTGGGTGCTAGGAGCCAAATTCAAGTCTTCTGCAAGAGCAATCTCTCCATCCCTTTTAAAAAACCTTTCGACTAAGCTTGCTAGATATATTAGTGGGGGCCTCAAACATGATCTTCCTGCCTCAGCCTTCTGTCATTAGGATTACAGGCATACACAAACATGTTTGGTTTATATTTCTTGCTTATCTCATTTGATTGACATCATCCACAGTTTATATAATTTTGTTTAGAATGTAAGTCTCTTAATTACAACATAAGCAACAGTATTAACAGCCTCAAAGCAAGACCGTACACTGTTGTTGAGTCTGGGTGAGCATTTCTAATCCTTCAATAAGGATGGAAAAGCATGCACATCTGAAATCAATAGTTTCTTAGCTGGTAGCCATGTTAATCCACTGTAGCAAAGGTAGCATGTTCAACACCGCAGCTCTACACAGGGACACTGTTTGATTAAATTTGCCTTAATCCACTGTTAAGTTGCAGTATCAGTCAAAATTTGCAGGGGTCAGAGGGATGAATCAAATGGAGACATGACGAGGGCCAAAGTAGTTTGAGCTGAATATCTGCCTTTCCTTGGAATCTGAAATTGGAATGTGTCAAAGTATGCTTGTGTGACTGACTTGTCCCCAATAAAACCTTGGATCACCCTCCCCAGTATGCAGTATTTCTATTTTCACAGTTCGAGTCTACAGGAATCGTGCATGTATGCCTACACTGAAAATGGACTCTTGGAAACTTAAATCTGATTTCCCAGATTTTGTATCATGTGCATTTTCTCATTGCTGATTTTGCTTTTTTGTGTCTTTTCCTATAATCATAGCCACAAGGACAACTACATGCTGAGTTCTGTGAATCTTCCTAGAAAATCAGTACACATGTGGGTACTCTTGGAGACCAACCCTTGATGGGATTCACCAGTAGCAATGAGGATCCTGAGAGACAAAATAATGCTTCTCACAAAGATCTTCACATTCTTATACCCAAAACTTGAACATAGTGTTCTTGTGTTTCTTTTCATGGCAAAAAAAAAAAAAAGGACCTTTCAGGTCTTTAAAGATCTTGATACGGGGCTTATCCTGGACTCGCCATGGGAGTCTTTATAGGAGATACAGAAGTGCAACAATAGAAGTAAAATTTGGAGTGTTAAACAGTTAAGAACTAAGGGATGTGGGCAGCTTCTAGAAACTGACTGGAAAAAGACCTCCAGAACATGAAGTCACCCCAGGGCCTCACAGGATGAAACATGTCATCGTTACTGTAGATTTCTGCTCTTAAAAGTTGTGCTTTAGCCTCTGAGACATGTGATAAGTTGTTAACAACAGCAATCAGAAGGCCTAATATCTGCACCAAAGTGTATCAGAGACGCTATGAGAACACTACAAAGCAAGTCAATTTTTAATTAAACAGGAAACAATCCAAAGGAAATAGTTTCTATGGTAGTATATAATAAGCTAAGGCATAGTGTATGAATGGATGGCCCCAGTTAAGAAGAAAGTGTAAGCTGGGTGTGGTGGAGGTGGCGGCATGCTTTAATCGAATAAACGGCACTTGGGAGGCCGAGGCAGGCAGATCTCTGTTGAGTTCCAAAGGCCGCCCTGGGTCTACAGAGTAGCTACAGGCTAGCTGGGACTAAAAGGGAGACCCTGTCTCAAAAACAAAAAAAAAAAAAAAAAAAATAAACAGATGTAAAAGGACTGATATATCTTAAAAAAAATTTTCATACTCCTCTACTGTTGGGTCAGTGTCTTTGTAGTCTTCATGCGTGATTGCAATTCCACACTGTTCTTCCCTTCTTTGGCTCAGCTCCAGGACTTGTCTCGCCTGCAGGCAACAGTGTCTAGCTTCGCTCCTGCAAAAGAGTGGGGAGGGAAAACGCAGGAGATCACCCGTAGAACGAACAAACTCACACACGTGGGAGAGCTGGGGTAGGATAGGAACTCTACCGTTATTTTCTGTCAGTGAGTCTAATATTTAAGACTACAGTGCTGTTGGGCAAGGAAGTGGGGAGCAGGCAGAGGGAGAGGTGAGACAACTTGGTTCTAATTGGGGGGGGTGGGGGCTGCAGTATCGCTCGGTTGTGGCAACAGATAACTAGAGTGTGACATGTTGGCTCAATGCCTCAAGGGAAGGGGCCTGGAATTTGCAGGACTAGGGGAAGCAAGAATCTTTTTAATATCCAAATCTTCCAGCCAGTAATAGATAACATCTGGAAAGCCCACACGAGAGGCTATCAGATAACTGGAATTGCCTCTGGGACAGGTCTTACATATTCTTTGCTTCAAGCCCACACAAAGTTTCATTCCCACCCTCTAGAAGAAATTTGAGCACATTTACAGGTGCAGAGATTCTCAGAAACGTGAGCTGAAGTGGGAGGCCCTGCTTCACAGGCTTATTGTAAAAAGAAACATGTGAATGTTATTGGAATGAGCCAGAGAAGTCTGGCTGGTGCCTAGAGAGTCTTTTCCTCTAAAAATCTAACACTTGCGCCTAGAGAAAGTTGGATTCCCTAACAGAGAGAAAGTACTCTTTCCCTAGCAAAATAAAAGACATAATAGAAGCTGGGCATGGGTGGCGCATGCCTTTAATCGTAGTACTCAGGAGGCATAAGCAGGTGGATTTTTTTGTGAGTTCAAGGCCAGCCTAGTCTACAGAGGGAATTCCAGGACAGCAGGGGCTACAGGGAGACCCTGTCTCGAAAAGACCAAAAAAAAAAAAAAAAAAAAGGAGCAAAGCCTGAGAGGGTCCTGAGCCATGGACGCCACCGGCCTGCTGTGGCGCTCTGACTCCGACTTCCTGTTGCTTCCTTAGACTTCCTTCACTGGTTTTTTATTATTTAATTTTTATTTTATGTGTATGAGTGTTTGCTGCTATGTATCTAAGTGTACCTATGTCATGCAGTGCCTGTAGAGACCAGAAGCAGGCGTCGGATACCCTAGAACTAAAGTTATGAAAAATTGTTAGTGGGTGCTGAGAATGGAACCCAGGTCCTCTACATGAGAGGCAAGAGCTCTTAACTGCTGAGCCATCTGTTGGCTGTCATCAAACTCCCTTTTAGAGAAAGTCCTCAGGACTGTCCCCCTTTCTCCCATATTCACCTTCCCTCAGCTGTGCTTCTCATCAAAAAACTGTGCCTGGGGGGCTGGAGAGTGGCCTACCAGTTAAGAGCACCGACCGCCCTTACAGAGGACCCGGGTTCGAATCCCACAGCATCCACTGGTTGCCGAGAACCGTCTGAACTCCAATTCCAGAACTCCAGTTCCAGGGAATCCGAGACCCTCTTCTGACCTCCGCAGCATTGCACGACACGTGTGCACAGCTTGATGCAGACAGTACATTAATACAAATAAATAAAATAATAATAATAAGAATAAATAAATAAAATAAAAAAAAAAAAACTGTGCCTGATGCCCAGCAGGATCTGTCCAAGATTCACATGGAAAAAGAAAGTATCACATTAGAACCTCGAAACCAGGAATGTGGAGCCCAGTATTCCATTTGGCTGGGCATAGAAAGCAGGCTTTTGCCCTGATTACCTGCAAAGGCTGAGGGTTCAGGCTGGCCTTTGCTCCTGCCAATGGACAGTCGATTCCCCTTGGGGGTTTTCGGTAGAAGGTGTCACATTCCTAAACCATTTCTAAAGAGCACTTCTTGGTTTCATGAACCAACTGGAGCCTCTGCCAGCTAGCATAAACAAGGCTTTGTAGAAAGTGCACTGTAAATTTCTCTTGCACCCCCACCCCCGTCCTCACCTCAAGCCCACCAAAAGCTACTATATAAGACCCTAATCACCTGCAAATAAATGACTTTTTTGGTCCCTTGAGTCCAGCTCCCAGGTCTCTTTGACCTGCTGAGTTTACCTGTGCTCTGAGTACCCCACCTGCTGCAAGAGCAAGATAGCTTTATGGGCTGAAACAGCTTTATGCTCCGAGAGGCCAGTGGCCCGAGCTGGGACACCTGGAACCCCACTGCCCCACACAGGAGCATACAGTTTGTCATCTGATAAACAAACAGGAGCCTATGGTACCACCAGGCTTAGCAGTTGAAAACTGAGAAGCACATCCAGAGGTTCCATACATATTTTTCAAGTATAGGAACTACACGGCAGAGAATAGCTAGATACTGGATAAAATAAAGATAAGACCTGCAGCTTGTCATCCAGGTTACAGAGCAGTGAGAAATTCTAAAGCCACAGATGCCAAAGATGCTCTGTATCTGAGATGGATGGGTTCTTAAATGCAGCCTAAGGCATTTCTCACCGTACTCCTCTCTGATGGATAACATTCATGTTCAATAGACTCATACCACAACATATTACATGTGAGTATTTGGGTTTCGTTCATTTGATATTTATCTTCTCAGAAACATACATTGTTTGCAGCAGCCCATACACTACTGAAGGATGCAAGAATGGTAAGATGAAATCTACAACCTAAGGGATACAGACATATCTAACACAAATACAAATATGTGATAAGGACTGTGGGGAAGATAAGACTAATGGAGCCTCAGAATTCCAAAACAAAACATCAGTGTGTCAGGGTGGACATTCTTAAAGTTCTGGCCTAGACCTGATTGTGTTAGCATACTCATCAGATGCAAGAGTAGAGCAAACCACCTATGGGAGAACCAAACAGACCTGTATTCAAATGTGAGGCAGGCCTACCACTTTATTACTATAGAACCTAGTCATGTCGCTGAATTTCTCCAAGCAGTTAGAAATACATGATAACCTTTGTTGTGCTGAAACTTCTATGTTATGCTGGGCATGGTGGCGCACACCTGTAATCCTAGCACTTGGAGACAGAGGCGGGCGGATCTTTGTGAGTTCAAAGCCAGCCTGGTCTACAGAGTGAGTTCCAGGACAGCTGGGGCTACAGGAGACCCTGTCTCGAAAAGAAAAAAGAAAAAAGAAAACTCTGTGTAAAACACGGACCATATAATGAACTTTCCATATGTTTTTCTTCCTTCTTAAAACTTCATCTCAGAAACATGGGAAAGGGAAAAGAACAAAAGAAGAGGAACTAAAAGCAAAAGGAAGGAAGCTTGATGGAATGATAGCAGCACGGAGAGCAGGACCAGGTGGGTACTTGCCTTTTTTAAAAAGAAATCTTGCCGAGGGGTGTGATGGCGCATGCCTGTAATCCGAGCACTGGGGAGGGAGGCAGGCGAGTCTTTGTGAGTTCAAGGCTGGCCTGGTCTACAGAGTGAGTTCCAGGACAGCTGGGTCTACAGGGAGACCCTATTCAAAAGGACAAAAGAAAAAAACTTTGTCGGGCATGGTGGTGCACACTTTTAATCCCAGCACTCAGGAGGCACAGGCAGGCGGATCTCTGAGTTCAAGGCCAGCCATGCCTTACATAGTGAGCTCCAGGGCAGCTGGGGCTATAGGGAGGCCCTGTCTCAAAAGATTTTTTAAAAAAGAAAAAGCAAAAGAAAAGGAAAATCTTTCCTCCCTGTGGCACTGGTTCCACTTAAGAAAATTTTTCTTAATCATCTCTTCTCCATCTTTCCACCTCAACTGTAACAAGCTATTTAACGCATTTTGGATATACTTTGTTCACTCATTTAATGTAAAGCATAAACAGTGCTGCTAAAAATGTGGTTCATAGACTGGTGTTCAAGTGAGCTTGCACCACGGTATAGACCAATGACATCATTACATGCAGTTTAATTCAGTCAATTATAGACGTTCTTGTGAATGGAACAGTACACTGATTAATTCTCTGGAACAAGTGCTTTATCTCATTCTGGAACAGTCAGAGCTACAGTCTGGCTCCTTGGAGGACCACTGTCTCAGAGTATCAAGTCATTTACTAAACAGACAGGTTTTGACCAAATGAAGTTGTGGTTTGTGGTCAGTTGACAGCAGAGGAGTTCCCGACAGATCTGTGTCAGACAATAAACCCCCCAGATCCTTGTGGCAGACTGTATGCATTGGAAAGGTGACATCACATCTGAATCAGCAGTGTGGAGCTTGGTACTTTATAAAATAGAGTAGTTTTATTAAGTAAAGAGTAAGTAAAAAAAAAAAAAAGAGTAAGGATATATCAGCTATGCAGGATGCTAACTACAACCAGTGATGAACAACACCTGTGGAGACAGGCATTCAGCTACAGATTTGCAGTCAAGTATATCCAATGCACGATCAATAAAAATGAAGGGTACTTATGATTATTACAAAAGTAGATTTTAGCCAGGCATGGTGGTGCACCTTGGGAGGCAGAGGCAGGTGGATCTCTGTGGTTCAAGGCCAGCCTGGTCTACAGAGTGAGTTTCAGGACAGCTGGGGACTACAGGGAGACCCTGTCTTGAAAAGAAAAAAAAAAGCAGATATATAATGGTAACATAATAAATATGTACTGGAAATAATTGAAGCTACTGAAATTAAGGATTTTAACTGATTTTCACTCTTGGCAGGCTACTTAGAACTGGGTATAGCACTCAGGAGGCAGGGCAGCGGAATCTGTGAGTTTCAAGGCCAGCCATGGTCTAAATAGTGAGTTTCCAGAAGCTGGAGCTACAGGGAACCCTGTCCCACCCAACCCCCCCCCCCAAAAAAACCTAGGAAGTGTCTTGATTTTTGAGACAGGCATTTCATCTCTGTGGCCCATCACCATTACTGGCCAAATTTGGTTGAAAAGATAGGAAATGATTATAATTAGAAATAAAATGTAATTATCTAGCCGGGTTAGCGTGGTGGCGCATGCCTTTAATCCTAGCACTTGGGAGGAGGCAGAGCAGGTAGTCCTTGTGGGAGTTCAAGCGCAAGCCTGCGGCCTAACAGAGTGAGTCCGTACAGCTGGGACTACAGGGAGACCCTAGTCTCGAAAATCCAAAAAAAAANAAAAAAAAAAAAAATGTAATTATCTAAGGATCAAACTCACCAGGACACCCTAGTTACTGTTAAATTTTACAGTGAAATGCAAATGTATTCTATAAATTTCATTTTAATTTAAAAAATTAAATGTACCCTATGTTAAGAAGACTCTGTGTCTGAAGTGTTTTGTGTGAGGATTTTTTGTAAAACAGAAGATAGATGGTAACTTGAATGTCTATCAAGTGGTAAATGAGGAAATAAAACTATATGATACCCACAGAATTGATAAGGAGTAAATTAAAAGAGCTCAATCCATTTATTGGCATATGAGGAAAAGACATTTTAAGGGAAAAAAGCAGTTTAACAGAACCCAAAATAGCATCTCATATAAAATTAATATCCAATTACAAATAATTTCCAGTGGTATATATGTACATTCGCACACTATATGCAAATACACAGGAAAGGGAATGGAAGGATCTATGCCAGATTTTTTTAAATGGTTACTTTTTGAAGAGAGAAGGGTATTCTTCCTGTGAAGCAAAGAGAGAGATGAGGGTGAAGACACGGAGGAGAAAGAGATGAGAGGTGAGGTTTGCCTACATCAAATTTATGTTGAAATGTAGTTCCCAACGCAGTTCTGAAGAGGGGCCTAGTGTGAGGTGTTTGAGTCACAGAACATTCAAGAAGTGATTAACATAATTTTCTCAAGAGGAAATTAGTTATGGAAAAAACTGGTTCTTACAGAGCATTGCCCCCACCTGTCCTGTCTGCCCTGCTTTCTGACGTGTTGTGGTGCAGCATAAGGCCCTCCCTGAAATGCAGCTACCAGATCCTCGCCTCCAGAACTACTAACTCAATACTCTCAAATCATCCTGTTCCAAATATAGCAACAGAAAACAAATGAAGATACGCATTCTACAAATTACAATCTAAATGATTCATCTCTAAAAACAACTAGAGATATTTTTATTATCAAGATGTCCTTTGTCATCTTCCTGAGGCATTGACTGGAATCCAAGTCTTGAATGACTAGTTCCTTTCACATCTGGAAATTTCAAGGAAATCTTCCAAAGCCGTAGCAGCTTTGGGATTTTAAAACCAGTGTCTGGGTAGATGCGGTCATAAGGTTTTACTTAGCATTGCTGTGACTAGTCACCTAACAGAACCCACCTGGTTGAGAACAGTCAAAGACAGCTTTCCCACCAACTCATTGTGCCAGGAAACCACAGGCAAGACTTTAAAATCCTGACAGTTGAGAAGTGTTGTATACTCCTAGAGTTATTCACCATTTTCATGCAAATCCTCATATTTCTGCCCTTTCTATGTGCATCAGATATCCATGTTCAAGAAGAAATGTTTGCTTGACAAAGATTTAGTTTTCGGTAGTGATGGTAGACAGTTCCAACTTTTTTTTAAATTTTTTTATTAATTTTATTTATTTCTGTATGTGTATGAATGTACTGTCTGCATGCAACTCTGTGCACCCGTGTCGTGCAATGCCGCGGAGGTCAGAAGAGGGTCTCGGATTCCCCTGGAACTGGAGTTCTCCTGGAATTGGAGTTACAGACGGTTCTCAGCCGCCATGTGGGTGCTGGGGATCAAACCCAGGTCCTCTGCTAGAGCGGTCGGCGCTCTTAACCGCTAGGCCATCTCTCCAGCCCAACTTTATTAACTCATTGGCTCCATAACTCTGAACTGCCATCTCTCTAACTTTAAAGATGAGAAAATGTGCCAGGCATGATGGCTCTTGAATCTCAGCACTGTTGAGGCATAGCAGGCAGATCTATGTGAGTTCCAGGCCAGCTGGGGCTACAGGGAGACCCTGTCTCAAAAAAGACCAAAAAGAAACAGGGCATGGAGGCACATGCCTTTAATCCCAGCATTTGGGAGGCAGAGGCAGGTGGATTTCTGTGAGTTCAAAGCCAGCTTGGTCTACAGAGTGAGCTTCAGGCCAAGGGGGACTAAAGGGAGACCCTATCTCAAAAAGAAAAAAAAAAAAAAAAAAAAGATGAGAAAATGTAACCAAGAAAAGTAACTTGCCCCAGGCCTCATTGCTGGAAGGCTCAGAACAGAGAGGAGAGTCACATTCTTGTGGACTGTGACCTGCAATGCCAGATCCAGAGGTTTCAATGTTGAGTTCCTGAACATTCAGGGCCAGACTACAGTTACCCCATTCAGAAGCTCCCACAGGGGCTTTTAGAGAAAGAAATGTGAACTCATCCTGTGTCTGAAGTGGAGGACAGCCCACGGTTACTCATTACCATGATTTGGATCCACCAGGCACAGGGTGGTTGAGCACTCAAGGTGAAATCACCTCACCACATTACAAGCAAAACATGCAGGAGTGTCTCCAGCCCAGGAGTCTGTCCAGTAACCTGGCTAATCTCGGCTCTCAGATAGGATGCAGGGAAGATGAAGTGGTCTGATCTCTGCCAGGGCTTTACTCAGCCACTAAAACTAACACAGTTGTCTACTCCCTGACTCCCTTTATAGTCCATCAATACAAAGGCAGAGAAACATTAATAACTTCTCTTTATACCTTTTTTTTTTTTTTGAGATGGGGTCTCCCTGTAGCCCAGCTGACCTGGAACTCTCTATGTAAACTAGGTTGGCCTCGATCTCACAGAGATCCTCCTGAGTGCTGGGCTTAATGGTGTGTACCACCATGCCCAGTCTCTGTTTCTGCTTTTTAACATAGAATTTTCTTCTCTGTTATTTACTACTGTAGTAGGCTACCTTGGTGATGTTTCACAGTTGAGTAGAGCTAACCACATGTAGTATCCTGTGCGTGGCTTCAGGTACAGCTGGATCTAGAAGTTCAAATGTGTACCAGAATCTAGAATCCCTTCATTTGTTAATTAAGTAGACTTCCCCTTCCTGGGTAAATCTCCTCTAACTTCAAGTCCAAAGCCAGAATAATGTGCTTCCTTTCCAGTCAGTGAGGGAGAATTATCAAGGACAGTTTCGTTTTGTGTTTGTTTGTTTGTTCGTGGTATATGGGATTGAACACAGGGTCTTATACATGTTAGGCAAGTACTCTACCACTGACCTACATCCCCAACCTTTAATTTTGAGACAAGATCTAAGTTGCCTAGGCTGGCCTTCACTTACTCTATAGCCTACACCAGCTCCAAACTTATGATCCTCCTGCCTTAGCCTCCCAAGTCGCTGTGCCCAAAAGGCCTGACTTCAGAACAAGTTTTGGCTGGGCCCGATGGACTTGGTTTGAGTCCAGTGTTAAATCAATGCTGCAGCCAATGAAATGCTATGTTATGATTGGTAGGCATAGGTTACTCCACAAGTCTAGAGCCCATATAATAGGGAAGTGATGGTTTCATAGAGAGAACTCAGGGTTAGGTAATCACAGCGGGGGTATGTGCTAGACTAGGCAAGTAAAAACAATGGCTGTGTAGAGAGCAGACAGTGGTTCCCTGGGAGCTAGAGTGGCAAGCGTGGGTGCAGAGAGCACAGCCTTCCTTAGTAAACCTGTCATGTGCATTTGTCCACCAGAGTAAGAGTAATAATATAGACATATCTCATCCTTGTTATGATCATGGTACGCAAAGTTATGCTTTTTTTTTTTGGTCTTTTCGAAACAGGGTCTCCCTGTAGCCCAGCTGTCCTGGAACTCGCTCTGTAGACCAGGCTGGCCTTGAACTCACAGAGATCTGCCTGCCTCCGCCTCCCAAGTGCTAGGATTAAAGGCGTGCACCACCACTCCCAGCTCAAGTTATGCTTTTAAAAGCATAACTGACCAGGCATGGTGGCACAAGCCTTTAAATCCCAGCACTTGGGAGACAGAGGCAGGCAAATCTCTGTGAATTCAAGGCTCGTCTAGTCTACAGAGTGAGTTCCAGGGCAGCTGGAGATACAGGAAGACCCTGTCTCAAAAAGATAAATAAATAAATAAATAAACAAACAAACAAACAAACTGAGTCCAGTAGGAAATATATAGAATAATTTTACCATTATATTTAGCCTAGAAATTATACTCTTGATCTTAAGACAAGACAGTTCTCCAACTCACTGTGGACCAAATTCATAGATGATCCTGCTGAGTATCAGCCATGTGAAAAGCATTTTAAGTCTCCCCATATGAGTTGGACTCTTGTAAGGTGAATTTTAAGTGTGTCCCACACACTGATCTCATTTCCTTGTAGACATGTTTTTTCACTAGTCCTGTGAGATAGGGTTTTGATGCTTTTGACATTTCTCAGAATAAAACAAATGGTTTTACATTTTGACTTTTTAAAAAAATTTATAACTAGTAGTGGTGCACACCTTTAATCCCAGCACTTGGGAGTCAGAGGCAGGTGGATCTCTGTGAGTTCAAAGCCACCCTGATCTACATAGTGAGTTCCAGGCCACCTAGGACTAAAGGGAAACCCTGTCTCAAAAAGACCAAATAAATAAAAAATAAATAAATAAAATAAAAATTTATTACCAAAAGTTCCAAACAAAAATAACTCTAATACACTTATCATCTGTTATTAAATAATCATGAAACATGAAGATTTTTTAAATTTGGGGGGTATTTTTTTTTTGAGATAGCATCTCCCTTTAATCCCAGCTGGCCTGAAGCTCACTCTGTAGACCAGGCCGGCCTTCTCACAGAGATCCACCTGCCTCTCCCTCCCAAGTGCTGAGATTAAAAGCATGTGCCACCACGCCCGGCAAATTTTTTATTGTTTTATATGTATGAGTGCATTGCCTCCATGTATGTAAGTACACCCATGTCATGCAATGTCCATGGAGGTCCCAAGAGAGTGTCTAGTTCCCCTGGAACTGGATGATCGTTAGCTACCATGCTGGGAACTGAAACTGGGTCCTCTGCAAGAGCAGCCAGTACTTTCAGCCTCTGAGCCATCTCTCCAGCCCATGAAACATAAATCTTGTTCTATCTGTAGCCTCTCACCTGTTCCCTTCTCTGATTACTTTAAAGCAATTCTCAGGTAGCATATTCTCTGTAAAAACTTCAGCATGTATCTTTAAAAGAAAAGGACTCTTTAGAAAAAGCCATGTGTCACTACCACACTGGAAAATATATAACACTAGTCCCTTAGTGTCATCAAATATCCAGTCAGTGCTAGGGTTATCTTCTTTTTTTGACTAGAAATTACTTATTTGGAACAAGACCTAAATAAATACCAAGCACTATAACTGATTGGTGAAATAACTGACATCTTTTAGTCTATAGCTTTTGTTCTAGTTTCATTTCTGCTTCTGTGATAAAATATCCTGACATAAACCAACTTAGGGAAGAAAGGGTCTATTCGGTTTAAAATTCCAGGTTATAGAATTCAGCACTTCATGGAAGTCAAGGCAGGAACTCAAGACAGCTAATCACATCACAGCCATGAGCAGAGGGGATAAATGCATGCATGCTCACTTGCTTGCATGCTTGTGCTCTGCTTGATCTCTCCACTCTTGCAGTTCAGGACCCCCTGCCACAGTGCCACCCACAGTGATCTGGGTCGTCCCATATCAGTGAATAAAGCAATTCCCCATAGGCCAAATCAAGATGGACAGTCCCTCAGCGACTCTCTTCCGGGTTATGTCAGGTTATGTCAAGTGGACAATTAAAGCTAAACGTCACAGCTCTCTTCCCTACTTCTTTTAACTTATTCCTTTTTTTTTTTCAGAAAAAAAAATTTAACAAATCCTTTTCTGGTAGTACAAATACATAGTACATTTAAGGATACTTTCACATGTCTTTTACTTTTGTGTGTGTGTGTGTGTGTGTGTGTGTGTGTGTGTGTGTCTTTTTGAAACAGTCTTCCTTTAGTCCCAGCTGGCCTGGAGCTTGCTATGTAGACCAGGCTGGCCTTGAACTAACAGAGATCCACCTGCTTCCTGAGTGCTGGGATCAAAGGCGTACGCTACCATGCCTGGCCTAAGACAGTTCTTAGTCACCATGTGGGTGCTGGGAATCGAACCCAGGTCCTCTACAAAAGCAGTCAGTGCTCTTAACCGCTGAGCCATCTCTCCAGCCCAACATGTCTTTTACTTTAATAAGTTGAGAGCCAAAGTTATCAAAGCAACTGTGCTGGATAGCTTTAGTGCCTACTTGACACACCTGGGTTGAGGGAGCCTCAGTTGGGGAATTGGCTCCATTGGATTGGCCTGTGGCCATGTCTGTGGAGTATTCTCTTGATGGTCGAGCAGTGTGGGAGGGCCCAGCCCACAAGAGTGGTGCCACTCTGGGCAGGTTGTTGTGTACTGTATAAGAAGGTGGGCTGGGCATGAGCCAGGGGAGCAAGCCAGTGAACAGCATTTCTCCATGGCTTGTGCTTCAGCTCCTGCCTCCAGGTTCCTGTCCTGAGTTCCTGCCTTGGGCTCCCTGAGTGATGAACTGTGAATCAGGAGATGTGAGTTGAATAAACCCTTTCCTCCCCAAGTTGGTGTCAGTCAGAGTGTTTTGTCACAGCAATGGAAGACAAACTAGGACAGAAATTGGTACCAGAAGAGTGGGGTATTGCTGAGACAGACCTGACCTTGGTGTTTTGGGGAAGGATTGTGGAGGCGTTTGGAACTTTGGGCTGGGAAGATCATTGAATGCCTAAAGATTGTTGCTGTGGAGCTTGGAGCAGTTTTGCTGAAGGATTTGTAGGAGATGGAG